>JAAFGO010001838.1:157997-190879 GCA_010994315.2 Pisaster ochraceus | reverse complement strand
TGTGCTTAGCTACTTTTTGTGCTTAAGCAGCTCTATGAAATTGGGCCCAGGTGTGTAGATCCTTCATGCTCTGCAGTGATTCAAATAGATTTCAAATAGACCACCTGGTCAAGTCAGCAAGTTCATGGCTATCAACTTGATTAGCTTTGACTACTTATTGCCCATCTGTCGAATCATTGGGATCAGTTCATTTGTTCAGTTTTTTGTCATAAAAAAAGCTTGATACTAACTGGCATTATGTATCTGATCCTTTTTTGGGGGTCTTTTTTTATGCCGAATTTCATATTCTCCATTAAACAAAAACAAAACATCCAGAACTCTTTTATATGAAACAGCACTTTTTTTTATTTTGATTGTAAAGATAGTCATTTTGGCGTCAGCGGCAGCTTCATGCTCATTGACAACTTTTATTGCATTGGAATTGTATTGTGCACCATTCATCAAGTATTCATCTATCCAGGGTCACTGAAGACTTGTGGACAAGTCGTTAAATGTTTGTCGCGGTGATAGTGTAACGGCTCTCTCGCAACTACTCTCTGCTCTTCAAGAGACTACTGCTCTCACGAGAGCAGTATTCTCGCGGGAGCCAGCAGTCTCGTGAGAACATTGCCAGAGTGAGGCGAGATTCACAGAGAGAGTTGGAACACTATCACCACGACAAACATTTAACTGTGGAATACTTTACCATTCTACCCTAATTTCCTAAAACCCTGGGACTTGCTGGACTGTACCAGCCTCTATGCTCCAACTCTCTATTAGAAAATGAATTGATCTTCACATCTGTGCAGGACAGGGGTCTTGGGGTGTTCAGCATGAACTCTGTATGACTGGATGACCTGTACATATAGATTGTTAATGAGTTTACCAGATTAGTTTCTGTTTACCAGAAATGATCAAATGCTTTTTGAATTATCTGAATTAGAATGAAAGAGGTTTAACTGCATTCCCAGTGCTAATTTTGGTCTTTTTTTTATAGTACAACTGTAATGATTAGGTTGTTCCCAAGAGCACTAATTACATTCTCTCTCCACGCGCGGACAAGTTTTAAACTTGCACAGGGTTCAACTTAGTCCCCTGCATGCAGTGATGTACACAAAACAAGCTGTTGCTGTTTGATGACATCATACATTAGGTTCACATCACAATGTTACATAAGTTCACCCCTCGTTTTTCAGAATTTGTGCTTGGCCTGCATCGGAGAACTTGTTCTTTTGCTCCTTTTTCACCTGAAGTTTAAGAATTGCATTATTTTGTGTGTGTACCTTGTATCTCCGTTTATTAGAAAATATGAAAACGACTCAAAATTGACATAAACAGGCTTGAGTCCCTGTTTAAACCCGTCTCACAAGTTAGTTAAATATTTCATAGGCAACTGCGCAGCAGGTCTGTACATGCCCGCGTGTAATTCAGCTTCTGAACTAGACAATTATTGCCGATAGTTCAAACGCCCAAACACTTAGATATTACTTTGAATTGTCAAGCACTCAGTGTGTGTATAATTTTATTCAAACAAATAAATGAGCTGGCCTGGCCGCCTGCTGCACAGGCGGAGTAAAGTCCATACATTTTGGTTTTGCCCTGTTACTGTAGTCGATATAATGAAACACACATGTCTTGTACACGTATGCTGTATGGGCCCTGTGTCCCTGTGTCATCTGATACTGCAGTTGTGACGTCTTTGATGTCGTTAGTAAATTACTGCCTTCAGTTGACATTTAAACTCTGACGCCAGCCACCATACATTAAATCCTTATTTGCATGCTGTAAAATATGTAACTTCATGGTTTATACATATATGGTGTTTTTTTTAAGGCAATTAAAAAAAAGAGGGAATACTAAATAGTATGTTGACTTGTGCAGAGTGCAGTTGAGTAGCTGACTGGTTGCAAGATGATTGTTTATACTTTTTATTTTGTTTCTAAATGATCCAATTAAGACCGAGAGGAAAGTTGCTGATCCACTTAATCAATCAAACCAAATCGATAAAAATCTAGTGATGCTGTATTTTTGTGTGGATGGGTACAGATGATGTTTGAGTTAAAAACAAACTGACAGCAAAGTAATCATCTGAAGTTTTATGTTAAGGTTTTCCCATCAAAGTGTGCTTTGATCTTCAACGCAGACTTTATCCCAATATCATAAAGCAGAACTTTGCTTATTGCTTAATATTAAAGTCCCAAATGCAGAATTTTGACTTTGCCTTGTCAAGGGAAGCAAGGAGAAAGCACTGGTTGGCCATTCCGTGCATCTTGAGTAGAAACACACCCTGCCAAATTAGCTCTCTTTTTTGGTATGAAATATGCTTGAATGTTCTTGGTATTTTTAAACAAAAAATGCATGAAATTGGGCTTTCCAGCTGCTTGATTATATAGCTGGTGATCGTAATTTTTATTTTCCTCCAAAAATTAGTATTGGTTAGTATTCTAAACCTTTTTCACACTATCAAGCCACTTCCCAGGAAATAAAACCCTGTCAAGAAATAAAATCTATGATCGTTTCACACTTTTCTTGGGGAAAGTGAGTAGGCAGTATGCTAAGCCGCTGGGTTATGTCGCTTAGCCCTACCCGCAAGCAGGGGTAGTCATTTCCCAGAAATGGACATTCCCCAGGAATTTGCCAGGGCTAGCCATTCAACATGTGGAAAGGTCCTTTTCGCTTGTTGAATTTCCAAAGGTCAACCAAATTTTCCTGGAAATTTCCCGGGAAATACTTTGTGTAAAAGTGATAGAGAAACCGGACAGGGTTTTTGTGCAGCTGGACTAGTTTGTTAGGCTAGCCCGCTTGCTTTTTCACCCAGTCATTATTTCTAACTGTATTATAAATGCTGTATTTCCATAAAATAAAGTCGAATCCTACCAAGTGTTGAGAGCTTGCAACACCCTTAACTTTGCTGGCCCCAAGTCCAGTGACTGAAGCAATGAGCATTGGCCAGTAAACTAATAATAAGCCCAGTGCATACTTTTCACAAAAGCGCATGCAAAATGAATTTTTTGAAGCAAACATTCAGTACATGCCGTTTTCCAATTGTGAAGCAAGAAAATTCTCTACGCTTTCACAATTCCCATAAAGTAGGAGTTGGACTTAATGGAACAAGAAGAACATTTTAGCGACTTTTCACCCTACATGTACATGTATGTGAGCACATGGAAATGTAAATTAATCAAGTAAAGAAATACAAATTTAAAAAAATTTCAAGTCGAAATCTCCTAAAAAAAAAGTTCAACAAGTGCTACCTTTGAAGAAAATGGCTAGACTGGTCTATGGAAATATATTTCTGGTTAGCTGTGAAAACCTGATACAACTGCAAGTAAAAGGCCAATGATGTACTTGAAGTACTTTTAAAGATATTTTATTAATATACTTTGGTTTTTACCCATACACCGATGAGCACCGTCTACTCTGTCCTGCAAAGACCCAAAAAACAAAACACCCCCAAAATCCACAGGCAAACCACTCGAGTGTGATTCGAACCTTGACACCCGCCATTCTAGAACACTTACATGTACCACTAGACCACCAAGCCTGATCCGCGACAAGAGGGCAATTGTTTGGATCTCGTAGTTAACGGCGGGTTGCATTAACAATTTCTCAATTCGGAGTTCAAGACGTGAGTATTGTTAGGGGTAATGACAGAGTTACTCAGCACCTTAGCACCATCATATTTGTATCAAAAAAGGAAGTCATCCAGACGAAATAATTATGATGGATCTTGTATGGTGAGGATTACTACACCACCTGAGCTCTAATATCAAGGCTAGGAAGTGGGAAACAAGCATAGAAAACTTTCAATGATTTTAAATAGCACCGTCCGCTACATGCAGGAGCCAATTGTGCTAAAAATAACTTTAAAAGTTCAGACACATTTCTTACTACAAAATTGTAAACAGATGCAGTGTTTTGGACAGTATTAGGAAACTGTGCTAATTATCAGTGTGGTAAATCACAATTTGTTTTTTAACTGTCCTTTTACAGAAAGTACATTTTGTAATTTGTACTTCTTTTGTTTATATATTATTTGGCTGGTCTTGTAAAAAAAATATATATATACAAACTTTTAAACCACTTTCCCGAACACGTTTATTGAGTACCACCATCCATATGCGGTTTAGAAATCTTTAAAGATGGAAATTTATGTACAAAGTTTACTATGGGCAAGCTTTTGTTGTTTCAAACATGATCTTTCTAGAAAGATATTACTTTGGACATTTCTATAAAGGAAATGGTTTATATGTTGTACCACCAAAACAAGAAGCAAACTTTTGAATAGTATATTGTATGGCAATCAGTCTGAAAATGTATTGTCACTAAAAGCTGTACTATCCCATTTGACATTCAAAATGTAGATTGACCACAAACTCAGTGTGCATGACCTCTTGATGACACATGTTCTGATTAATCTGGGTCAATCTTCTGGTGAAAGACACAAAGAGTCTCCCATGAAAATCTTGTGTTGATTGTCAGTCATCAAACACCAGTTGCGGAGAAAGAAAAAAACAAAAACTACCTCTTATTATTATGTACTAGACATGCAACTTGAATTTGATGTTTGGAGAAAAGAGTGTAAGATCTCCAAAGTACAATGTTGTTCGAACACACCATTTGTTGTAAAAATGTTGTTGTTTCAAAGTACTATATATGTGTACTGAGCAGGATTTCTTTTTCTATGAACTGATGACTCAAGTCAGAAACACTAAACTGCTTCTAAAGAGGATGTACATGTGTACTGTACATCATATTCAAATGAGACGCCTTTTGTACGGCTTGCATACTGTGCCATAGTACATGTGCACGTACTCGGTATAACAGCATCACTGTTAATACTTGGGCGAGAAAAAACCGCCAGAAACTGGAAGTCTGAACAATCACCAGTTGCAGACAAACGTTCAACTTTTTGGTGACAGTTTTTCTATGAATCACATCAGTACAATGAGTCACTGCTACACGCGTGCCTCACAAACAGCCCAGACTTCAATTACTAATGCTCTCTCATTGCCGTCCACACACATACACACACACACACACTGGCACGCCGTACTAACTCATGATTGCTAACGGAAACTGGCCCAGAGCTCAAAACTTATCCCACCCTTCCATTGACTGAAGTAATATGGATTTACACATGTTAAGTGCTGTGGGGTGTCCGGTAAGAGACTTGATGAGCTCCGAGGGCCCAGAGATGTGCAGTTTACTGCCGGATTGTATTGTGTGCCGATTTGCCCTCGTGGTGGAGTGATAAAGTGGAACAGAAAGGTGGGTTTTTATCTGTGATTCTATTCACGCTTACAGCACAGACACTGGGAGGGCTTTAGCATGTAGCTGTAGCATGGATTAGGTGCCCATGGTTCAGTGTGTATGTGTATACCCAAGTTGATCTCTTTGTCACTCAACCTCATGTGTAATCATACACTCTATAATGTTCACCTCAATGTGAAGGGCCGGCTGCACCATAGTGCAGTGGTGTGGGGGGGAAATCACTGCCGTGCCCTGATGCAAATTCAGCGAGGGTTGTCTGAGCAGTGCAGAACAATTCATTAAGAACTCAACAATGGTGTTGAAACAAAGTTGTCTTTCTTTGTAACTATTGTATAGGTTATTGAATTTAGTAGTAGTACTATGGCTGGGGTCATTTTGGGTGTGGTTAAAATCAAGGTATTTATGACTAAATACATAGTCCTCGGTTTAACAAAAATTATGTATGGGCTTCAGTAATTGAACATGAGTGGAACTGTTTAAGATTTGTTTGTAATTATCAAGTGAATCAGAAGGTGTTTTTCGGCCAAGTTAAAGACATTCAAACAGGGAGTATACTTAAAATTGAGGAAGCAAACTCCATGGCTTAACACAATGTACATGTTTTGTACTGTTGCAGTCACATGTAAGACTGCTCAGACACAGTTTATTATCTTTATGGAAGCAAAGAGCTCTTGCTGAGGATCTTCCTTTTCTTGCACTTATGTGAGAGTTGCCTTTAGGTGATTTGCAGAGTGGGCGCCAAGAGAGCAAGAGACCTTTATGGTGTTGTCGCCATCTTTGACATTTTCCCTGATGCCAAACCTCTACGCTTTATGCATAATATTGGTTGAGCTGACAAAGTAGTCGCAGACGGTGTTCATGTTTTGTGTGCTCAACCGTACACATGAAATAACAAAGCTGTGAAAATTTGGGCTTAATCCGCTGTGTGAATCAGGAAAAAGTGGTGATAAACCGCGCACAATTTTCAGTTTGTAAACACGTTGTCTTTAATTTTGTTTGGTTGTAACAATCGAAATCAGCATTAAAAAAAAATAAAAATAAATTCACAAGAAAAAATGGTTCTAGTGTGAACTCAGTAACCAATCCTGTATTTACCTTTAAGAATCATTATAATTGTAATGATTTTCAAATTTCAACAAAGGGAACAGGCTATTTTACCTTCCAGATTTACATGAAGGCCCCTTTTCGAAACCACGGCTTTGGCCTAGTCTCTGACTTAGAATCTGTCAGTAACGTTCAGAACATACCCTTTCTGGTGTGGGGCGTCAAACAGGCCAACATAGCCTTTAAGCTGTAGCCCAAGCCTATGCCTGTGGTTTCAAATTCCTACAAGAACATATCACCCCCAAGATACACTTCTGCTTGAGAACATTTAGTCTTTGCAAAAGCCAAGTGTGCAAAGTGAATAGTTAAAATGTACATTACCTGAAACAGAACAAGGCATACATTTATAATACATGCAGGTGTATACCTGTAACTGATGCCTAAAAAAAAACACACCAAAAAACAAAAACGAGTATAAAATTTGATAATGCTTCTCTAGAACCATTGGTTTGGACTGAATGTTCCTCTTCCCAAACCAACATTGTACACTTTGATGCACTTTCCCTCGATAAAGATTCTCTCTGTGCAAGTGCGTGTGTCTACTCTCACAGTCTTTCAATACACTGGAGTGGAAACTGAAACTGATTTGACTGTGCTGTAATATTTGATTACACAGAAATGAAATTTTGTCAATGAAAACGAGAAATCAGTTTGTCACTAACCCGGGGTGGTGTGTTTGATCGGGGAATTCCACGCAGACTTCCGTCAAAATACCCATTGCTTTGACGACATTCAAAAATTCTGTTATTATATGTAATTTATTTTCCCCCACAGCCAAATCCCTTTGGGCGTACATAGAATACTTGTGATGGAATCAAAAAATAGCTTTATGCAGTCACCACTGCGTAACATGATATCTTGTTATTGACAAATTAGTCATTTTGGAATTGAAGCACATTTTAAGTGGTTCACAACCATGTTATTAAATAGATATTGATGCCCAACGGAACAATAAATGTGTCGCATAGTTTCAAATTAATTTCACAATAGACTCCCATTTCCCGGACACAAAATGTTGCTGTAATTTCATCACCTGCACTGTGAATTTGATCAAAAATTGATGTCAATGTATAAAAGTCAAACTGGTCAAAGTTGTTTAATAAAGCCGTTAGCGAATTAGATTTTAATAATGTCCGGTACAATGACTTGCTTAGACGTACAAGTGAACTTTAATTCCTAAGACAAGTGACAGTTGCTACATGTATGTCATGTGGTTCGGGGCAATTTTTTCTTCTTGGTAGTTACGTAAAGAGACAGTGTACTCCCATGCACAATTCTGATTGAATATTGGCACAACAGTACATATGCCGTGCTTTTGCAATTTGATAGTTCACAAGTTTTTTTAAAAATCAATCAAGTCATGGTACAACACGATACTCAAAACTCACAAATGGCTTATTCAGTAATGCAGTCAAATGTTGTTGGGGGGAAAATGAAGTTACATCAACTGCACACTTTGCATTGCATGTTTGATAATTTTGTGAAAGCTTGACTTTAATCTCCTTCTACCATAATACAAAAAAAGTAAGGGGAAGGAATGGGGGGATATGCCATTTTGAGTTCTCTTAAGTCAAAGTATAAGTGCTTTTATGATACAACCATTCACACTGATTAAAAAAAACAAAAAGCAAAACAACTTCTAAAAACTGCAATAATTTTGAGCACCAGTTATGGTGACATTGTTACCCCGTTATACTAAACACAAGTTATGGTTATTAGTAAGACAAGACTTGAAACGAATGCTCGGACCTACCTTTAACTCACACCAGACAGTATGAAGTGAAGATGAAATTGCACTTTGGATAATTTAGGGATAAACAGTCCAAATGTCAATAGTCTATGAATTGAAGGGTTGTTTGGAAAACTTATATTGATGCCATCATTTTAAGTACTTGATTACTTGGACTGTGTTTTTTTTTATTTCCTGAATGTAAACCAATGTTCCATAGTTCCATAGGTTATGACGGAGGTACAGGAGTAATATTGTGTTTATTAGGTTGATTTAAAAAACTTCATTTTGGACTGAAATACTGTTTGAGCTCACAGTAATGTTGTGGGTGATACATCACATATCAAGTTTTCTGAAAAAAAGTTGATGGATTTTGGAATTGCAAGCTCCAGTACATGTTATACACTTAATTTTCTCTCTATGTCCATCCATGTTTATAAAATTTTGTTTTCCACGAACTACGCTACGTGTACCTACAATGGGAGACTTCGGAACGCTAGGTGGCAGCAGACTTACCTTGTAAGTTTCCATTGTTTACGTACACAATGTAGTTCTGAGCATTCGCACATTACTGAGAACAATAGATTTACCTGGTAAGTCTACTGCCACCTAACGTCCCCAAAATCCCCCATTGTTCTTGTTTTAAAGTGCACATTACACCTTAAATCAGTGGCCAACGCAAGAAAGTTGAACGAAAATTCTTGAGATTCACACAAAAATGAGGTCACTCTAGAAACTACATGTATTGTCAATTTCTAATAATCGCTCAGACTAGTCAGTTGTAAGAAAAGGGTGTCTCCACCCATAGAGCAAGGTCTTTGCTCCTTCCAACTGCACCAGTTACCCACATTGTCCTTTAGGCTGTACTGATACAAACTATAGCAGCCTCGGTGGGTCATGTTGGACTCCAAAGTGCAGACAGTGTGGCAACTCAGTCAAAATATCATGGGATCAGGCAATTGATTGACCCTTACTCCTACTGTTTACTACTAGGTGTAGATGTACGTACAGCGTATGGCAAAACACCCTTTGCATTTGACTTGTTTTGACACCTCCCACACAGCAAGACATGGACAGGTAGACTCTATGGTTTCAGAAGAGAAGACAAAAAACACATTTGTTGCCCACACACTCCAACTCACGTCATTGTTACTGTACATAATACATTAGAGAGGGAAAGTCCAAATTTTTTTGAAATTGCGTCAGTATAACATATATTGTGTGAAAAGGGTTTGTGAAATGCCCAGTGAAGTAAGTTCCGGGTTTCAGAGTGGGGGAGTAACGTGGTGCAACTGTTGTTTGTGTTTTTGCCTTGTACTGCGGGAGCTGTACATTTATTACAACTTGTTAGAACGGGCGAATGACAATTTGGGAAATGGAGTGTACTGATTGAGGTGATGTGTGAATCTGTTCTGCTGCTGATTTACGTTGTAAGGTAAGTACACATGACAATGTGTGCTTAGTGACCAGCCCTGAAATTGATACGATTTCAACTCTGTCGGGATACATGACATCTGCAAATTCTGGGGAATCGGTCCCACCTAGGGGAACATTGTTTTTATACTGATTTAGTTTTGCATTAGGCACCGACCGTCATTCACAAAGGAAAGCTAGTGTATTGTTGTAGATCATTTTTGTTTTATTTGTTGTATCACCAATCCTGTATTTGTTAAATTACAATTTAAATCGAATGTAGTGTAGTTACACAAACCATCTGTTGATACATATATGATTATATAGCAGACCTGGAATTTCATCTTCGAGGTGTACGGCCACTTTCATTATACAAAGGGCACTTCCGTATGTAAACCTTAAAGTCTATGGGAAACTTTTGAAGAGGCGCCAAGACCAAGGGCAACAGAGGCCATGGCCTCCATAGCCTCCATGTAATTTCAGGCCTGATATACAAGTCAAGTTGAAGTAAGTCTATAAAATGTACTTTCATCATATTTCACATGAGGGAGGAAGTTCATTGCTAGTAGCAATCTTAGCAACATGACGATCTCGCCACGTTTGTGCCATTTTGATTGTAGTATTCCCAAATACGGAAGCAGGCGAGTGTAATACGTCACGTTCAGGGAGAGTACAGGAAATGTAACGCCACCACCAGTAAGAAGTGGTCTCGTGTCTGGGTGTAGTTGACTGTCAATGTGTAAATGCAAAGTGTTGACTCACAATCGGGGACGTAAACACGAGAGAGGGAAAATCCCTGTGAATGAAAAGTTCTCTGTTCAGTGGTACCGGCCCTTGACGTTAACATTGCTGCGTGGTATTTCCCTGTGTGGTTTAGAGATTAGGTCAGCCTGCTATAAATGTAAACTCATTGTCATCGTAGATGGTATCCGTGATACCGTCTGAGTGATTCTCTGGGATGGTACATATGCAAGGACACAAAAGTATATCGATAACCAGTGGGTGATTGTGCAACTCGTGGAGCAACAGTTGTTTGGAAATTGTGCTCTTCCTGATCAGTGTCGCGTACATGTATATGTAGCTTACACTTACATTAATTTTATGCTCACAAATTCTGTTCTACACTGGAACTTGGGTGAGTCGCTGTGAATTGTTTCTTGATACAGTTGATCATATGTACACATTTGTTTTATTTCTCTGCATTTGATGCAGTTAGCCTTTTTGAGATATGGTGTACACTATAGGAGTGCTTTGTTGGTTTGGGTGTCCATAAACAGACAGATTTCAATCCATACCTAATAGGGTCGTAGATGGCTTTATTCACATTGTGCAGTATACAGTGTATACTTGAATTTTATTTACATTTAGGGAAAACGTCATTCATGGTTCGATAACGTCATTGTGATAAACTATTTCACGACAAATGACATCATGTGGGGAAAGAGAAACCCATTTTCGGTATGCTTTTACAAAGACTTTGAAAGTTGGATACTTTTATCGTGACATGCTCATTTTCATATACTTTTGTTTAAAGATATAAATGTAAGGTTTTCTTTCTTCTATACATTTACGGCTGTATGCAGTACTTCAACTCTGCCGACCATGTAATTTTAATAGTCTGCTGGTTTAAGAAATATGTAACAATACCAGTTTTGACATCAATGGCCCGAGGCTTTACATGTAGATGTTTGGGACCCATAAAGTCTGCGTGGCTAGCTAAGCGTCATAGGCTTTTGATTCAGCGAAGGACCAATATTATATAAGCTGATTCTATGAAACAACGAACCTCAGACAGTCAGGGTCATAGACTTACAGTGCACGTTCCTTTATAAAGTCATTTTTGTGTGTACAAACTGAGAGTCTAGCAGACCTTGATGAAATAATATATTTATCCTCTTGATTGAATCACTGAAATAGTGCTTATCACTTCTGACACCAACTGCGTGCCCTGTAGAATGTGCTTGTGTAGTGTCCTTGATCCAATGAGGTCAAGGGGTCAGGGTTCTGATCGGATCTACTCAGTAGCTTGGTATGTGCTATCGGCCATTCTTATAGTTATAGAATCTCTGTCGAAATCTAGCAGTCGGAACCAGGAACTGCCCGCGTATGAACATTGTAAAAGAAATAAGGAAGTTTAGTAATAAGATTCATACAGCAATATCTGTGGATGCTAGTTGTGAAGTAAATGAATGTTTGTAACTGCGGGTTGTAGTTATGTCATGCAATGGGAAATGTGTGACAAGCAAACAAAGTATGTTTTTATCCACATCAGAATTTTGAGAGAAACTGTGGGATTCTTGCATATTACTCGGTGAAGAAAAAGGTCCCCTCACCCCTTCTAATGTCTCCTGCTGACTCCTGATACACGTAGGTCATGTAGGTAGTTGAGCGCCACAGGCCATGCAAAACACTGATAATACATTACATGTAGGAGAAGTTAAAACAATTAGGATTTAAGCTTTAATGGGTGCATGCATTTTACATGTACTTGCTTTGACAATGTTTCTGTTTTTTACAGATATCGTTGGTTCAGTAATGTATTAAAAATCCTCCATCCTCAAATTGTTCATTTACCATATTTTGACACTTCTGGTAATCGAGGGAATTGTTGATGCACACCTAAAGTATTTGTTTGGCGAAGACTAACATGAATTTTGTATTTCAAAATCAAAAGCAAACTTAATGTAAACAATTTGTAAAGGATTCCTTGTGTCCCTCCTCCAGAGTGATTTAATTTTAAAGTAAAAGATAAATAAAATAATAATAATAAACAAATAATGGCTGAATGTTTAACACACTTGCAAAGTTTGCATAATTTACATGTACAATTATGTACCTGTACATCTGTGTGTAATGCCAACTGATGAAACTGCCTGTTGTGCGTACATTTTAAATGTGTGAAACATTATTTTATTGTTTTCTGAAAAATATTAGTATACTACATATTTGGATGAATTTATAAAAGGTATTTTTAAAGGCTTTTTGTAAGATTGAAATGACTGCACTGTGTCCAACGCTCAACTCAAGGTAGCACAACTGTTAACCGACCCTTGGCTGTTCACACTAATATTATAATGCATTGGGAGCTTTTTGTGTTGGCCATCCAGCTACACATATTTACTCCCCTGAGGCCTTGGCTGCACTGGCCAAGGTAAGATAAGGTCACCTACATCAAGAAAGTCTGTGGACCCTACCTATGCATGTACTGTGTACATGTGTGCACTACTACTATGGATAGTGCTTGAGTACATGTAGTAGTCTATGTTAATGAAGATTATGCTGGGGTTTCATCATTGAGGATAAAAGTGGAGACAGGTTTTGTTTTAATGCTTAACTTTGTTAAAAAGCTGCCCAAACCTACTGTGAATTGAACATTACTGTAAAATTGAAAAGTACTGTGAGAGCACCCAAGCTACCCACTCAACAATATGTAGACATTGAATTTAATGCACTTATATTTATAGTAATACATAAAGTACGTTAGATGGATGTTGAAAACAAATTACAAGAAAACTACAACTACATTTTTAAAAATGTGTGTTCCAAAAACCCCTTGAGACATCTTTTGGTTGTAGGTTTCATTATTGAAAGTCAGGGTTTTTTTTTTGGTTTTTTTTTTTTGGGGGGGGATTCAGACATACATTAGGTCTGTAAACTTCATTTCAAGTGAGTGATTTTAACTGCTTTTCAAGAGACTTAGTATGGGTTTTCTGAATACATTGTTGGCCCTGTTGATGCACAACGGTGCACACAAAGGCTGTTCACCAATTTGAACACAGAGCAAGTAGAAAAGGCTCTTGCAGGCAGTACATGTACATTTGTACTCTCAGAATTGTTTAGCGGCCAATAGACTTTCTGTTGAAAAGAGGCGAGTTCCATTTTCCCAATTACTGTTCATCTACTACATACACAGTAACATACAAGTTATTTGGTAATTACTTTCTTGGAATTTAAGAATTTTCCACCAGAGAAACCCTTGATGCTATATGTCAAGCAATTCCACCCGTTTTAAAAACAAAAGCTAATGTGTAATTGAGATTCAAGACGGCTTAATTCACACGTGTACAAATTTATGAACTTGACTGAGTGCAATAAATTTCATTCTAATAAATTTACACGAGTGCCATGTACGCATAATGAACGCTTGCATTGATTAGTCAGGAAGCATCCAGCTGTTTCCATCGGAGTGACGCTGAAATCATTTTGCATCATGGGCGTGTCAGACACCAAATCAAAGGACACTTTTAGAACTGCATTCAGTCTGGTCATAATTCTAACAGACTGCAGTTTGATAGGACTTTCTTTTCTAACAGTTCTGGGATTATTCTCGCGTGGATGTAAAAAATTTGCATTTTTGCACAAGCGGCTGCAAAGCGCAGTTACATGTATGGGAAAAGATGGATTGACTAGAAATGTTGAGGCACAGTCGTGGGAAAAGATGGATTGACTAGGAATCAAGTATGAATGTTAAGGCACAGTGATGGGAAAAGAAGGATTGACTTGGAATCAAACATAAAGTTAAGGCACAGGTATGGGAAAAGAAGGATTGACCAAGAATTATTTATGTAGTTAAGGCACAGTGATGGGAAAAGAAGGATTGACTAGGAATTATATTATGGAGTTAAGGCATAGTTTTAGGAAAAGGGTTGACTAGGAAAAATCAAGTATCAATGCTCATGCTACATGTAGTTTGCATTGTACAGTGCAGTAATTTCAAAGCCATTACATGTAGACTTCAGTCTGTCACATAGTTTCGCCTTTATGAACGCAGTCGTACATGTTGTGTAGATCCTTGTGTACGTGTACTCTACCTCTGTTAGTAATACACACCCACTCTGTATGTGTACGTACAATGTACGTGTAATATGTGTACATACAGTACACATATGATCAGGCAATAATAAACAGGTTCAGGTCACTGTTGAATGTACGAGAATGTACACTGTGTATAGTCTGCACACTATGTATGTACGTGCTAAACGTGAACTTGTTTGTCCCATACAACCTACGTTAAGAACAAAACCCATCACATGTTACATTCCCTCCGCCTACAAACAAATCAACTAGTGCACGTTCATGATGACTATAGCATTTGTGTAGTGGTAGTGATTATATTGGATCCTATTATTAGCTGATGAGCTTGGGCTGCACAGGAAGCATCGAGGGAGTGTTTCACCAGTGTGTCGCTGCCGTCATCTTTTTCTCTCACTCTTGTTCACATCTTTCTCTCGGAATTCTTGAAAGCGTCAGACCTCTTAGGAATCCAGAGCCTTGAATGTCTAGTATGTAATTGTTGTGTAGCATCATGAATCCACATTCAGGCATGTGCTAAATCTAATTGATCATTTTGTTGACTTGGATGGCTTTTGTTTTTAGTTTGTTTTTTTTGGCGTCTCTTTTGGTTCTTGTTCTGTTATTCTGGTAAATTTATGGATTCTGCAGTTCTTCCCCAGGTCTGGTATTGTGCTAAATCTGTTCCTTTTGTAGTTCCTTTAATATGCAACTTTCCCGACTGGGGCATTGATGTTTATTCGAAGTGTTAATGAAGTAAACAATTGTTTTTGAAAATTATACAACGAGTTGAGCATGTAACTTGTGATGTTGGTAAAATTTTGTTGGGAAATTTTTTTTTAAACTCACTGTTTTTGTTTTTGAAGATCAGAAAGTTGATTATTACACAGCAATTGTTGACTGAAACAGTCCTTCAATCAATTTAGTGGTTGCGGTTGATTGTGGCAGTCGTTTGGACTTGGACTAATCATAATGATTGAACTTGAACAGTTGGTGTTCCAAGGTCATTTTGAATTTTTATGAGTTGACTAACCATGCTGCTGCACAGTGTACGTGAAGCTGTCATTGATTTGGTCGGATTTATGCTGGTACAGAAGTATTAAGTTCATTAACTATTATCTGGGTTCAACTCTTCTCCAGCATGCCTCAAGGTCAAACATACAATTCATTTTCGTTCGTTTGAATTTTGGTCCAGAGGTAATTCTGGGCAGGTTGGTAATTTTGATGGGCAGGTTGGTAATTTTGATAGACAGTTAGTGGTAATTTTGATGGGTAGGTTGGCAATTTTGATAGACAGTTAGTGGTAATGTGAATTTTTGTCTCGTTTTTGTCTTTGCAGATCCATGCCTGGCCTTGTAAGTACAGGCATCAAGCGCAAACACCATGCGCTGGATGAAGGTGGGGGGTGTGACACAAGGGACTGCGTCACCAGCTATGGTTCCCCTCCTTCATCACCAGAGAAGTGTTTTTCCTATACTATGCAACGAAAATACGTGCTGAATGCCTCCATTTGTAAACTCCAAGCCACATGCAACCTCATAGACCCTTCTCTGCGGCGCTCTGTGCTCATCCGCAACACCCTGCTGCACATAGATCATGAACTACGCGCTGAGGGCAGACATCGTGACTCCTTCCAACTCTCCACGTTCATTGCCAGCACGCAGTCCACGTGCACGGACACCGCGGACAAAGACAGGCTTCCGGGTGCTGTTGAGTCGACCAACAGTGTCCTTCCCTCACCACCCAGGGACAGTAACAGCAATCACTTCAAAGACAACTCCAAAGGATTCTGTGCCCACCCTGAAAACAATGGTCTTCTGAATAGAATCTCCATCCATTCATGTGCTAACCCTTCCCCGTCGTTACTGTCTCCGACGTCACAAGGCAGTATGAACACATATTCAAATGTAACTAATGCCGTCAATTCAGGTAACCATTCAGCAGCAACGACGACAATCAACTCAGAACTCCCAAGACTTCCAAGCACCAACTCTGAGATATTAGACTTTGGCGATGAACTCTTCAGCGACATAGACATGTCTCTGTACGACTTTGACGTAGCTTCGCCTTTTGTATCCAACCATAAAGCATCTCCTGTGAACAGTTCGGAGGACTGGCTGCGACCGGTCTCGGGGGATTTCTCTTCATTCAGCGCAGATGTGAACTCGACAGCTAGCCAGGGTAACAGTTGCCGTAGCGACATTGTGTGCGATGAGCTTGATCAAATTATGCACGTCTTAGTGGATGTGGGAATGTAACAGAGTTGGGTATCTCGACAGGAGCGGGAATCTGCAAGCATGTCAGGCAGGCTGTAAATTAGAACCAAATATTTCAGATTAGAATGTGCAACACCCAGTTCCTCAAATCAGCAGTCATAAGCAATGTTAGCCACACAAATGCAAAGTTAGTTTCAGATTGCAGGAGTTAAGAAATGCAATTTTCTTGCGTGAACATAAGTGAAATTCTGCAGTTCAGGAAATTTATACTGGAACAAAAATATCCCGTTCCATAAAGTTCCCCCCCCCCCTGTTAAAAAAAACCCAACATCCACATCAGTTAAGTGATTTTACAGGCTCAGTAGTGTGCAATACTATGCATAAGTACACCCCCCCCCTACAAAAACATGACTGCACTTCATGATTTCTTGAACCGCTCAATACACACAAAAGCCTGGATTTGTGCCAAGGGTTTTTGTCACTGCTGTCACCGTACACACAAATACTGAAGATCTTTGAATACAATGCAACTATTGGGTTGACCCTAAAAAAAAAGTAACCACACACAGGTATGCGTGTACACTCAGTGTACCAGGTAGTTGTTCAACCTTGGGATACCGAAGGATTCCAGTCTGATAGGCTGTTCTTGTAGTGAGACAAACAAAGAACTGCCTCATTGTATTCAGTACAACTACCTACATTGTACATGTAGATTATACACATGTGCAGCATGACTACAATAAACCCTGTCACTCTGGCCGATGAGTAATAATTCAAAATTGTATTTTTATTTTAGGCAAACATGTTATTACTATAAAACACCGGTGAAAGAAAAACACACTGATGTTTATCTGATTGCTTGGAGGGTACCGGTTGTATTTAGCAGTTAACTGTTGCATGAATATCAGTCTGCCCCTGACAGTCCCAGAGTCACTAACTCTCTGTTTAGAGGACATGAAATGGTATTTCACAGTGAGTGCAGTGATTGTTACTTTTATAATCTCTATGACGTGCTTGCAGTTTTCCTGCCCATTTTAGGCTGCACACAATGCAAGCTACTAAGGACATTGTCACTGTCTACTGAAAATCGGTTGTGAGCGCTAGTGAAAGTGTTTTTTTATTTTATTAGTTTTTGTTGTTGTTTTTTTAAAAATGTGAATACATGTGTCCTTCCAGCAAGCTCGTATCAAGGTTGGAATATGTGTTCCTGGTGGCCTAAATAGAAAGTGCAAGTGTTGATCTATTTAGTGGTGGAAACAGTCGCATTGCCAAGTGCCGTTTTAAATTTACCAGGCCCGATTTCCTTGAGCTGCTTAAGCACAAAAAGTAGCTAAGCACAACAAACTTAAATGCTTACCAGAATAAGGTTACCAGCTAAACTACCATGTCACGTGTGCAATTTGGGACTGGTATCCTGCTCATTTCTACTGAGCAATATTTTCTGCGTAAGCAGTTCTATGAAATTGGCCCCACTGGTAACAAAAGAAAAGAAAAGAAAGAGAGAAGGAGAGAGAGATAGGCCAGAACCAGGTTTTTAAATCCTTTAAGCCTGTTTAGCCACCATGCTGAACGTGAACAAACTTACTAAGTGCTTCTTGAAGCGGAGAAAATATTAATATATTTTGAAAACAAATTCCCACGCTGAAAAGCTGGGGTACGTATGAACATATCATCATGGACCTAGCCCGTACATGGATATGTATGTAATATATAATGTTAAACACTTCCAAGTATTTAAAAAAAACAAAAACAAAATTTAGATGTGCGAAGATGCTTCTTTCATAGAAGAGTCGAAAAAAGTTGTAAATATTATAAAGTAAGAATTAAATGTCATATTTTTATTACGGTATGCAAGGATCTTCCAAGTCATGCTCTGAATTGCGGCTTGAATTTGGAGAAAGAAAATGTTTTATGAACTATAATAAATTATGTATTGTACAGTAATATATTTCTCAAATAATTTAACTTATACGAAAAAAAACAAAATAAGTCTTTTTAATTTTCCAAACAACTTGTGCTGCGGATCAAATAATGTAGTTGATCACTTTCATGGTCACAATTGACAGAATTTTGACGTTTGGACAAAATGTGATATTTGTAGAGTAAAACTTCCAAAAAATATCGACTGACCATTTTCCAACGATTTTTCGTTATGACCACTGACCCTGTTTTAAGCAAGATAGAGGACAAAATAATTTTGTATGACCAAAAATAATATTGTATTCTTTGAAATGTTTCGTTACAAAGTTTTTCAGAAGAAAAAAGTATTATCGACAACAATTTTCGGCACAAATATTTTACTAAAATATAATTCTTAATGATACGAAATGGCTGCTTGTTGGATAGAGGTTTGGACAATTATGGTAAATGTTCCTAAACCTGTGTTTTAAAAAAAGAAGACTTTTCTACGAATTTTGAAGAAAAAAAAAGGTATTGTTAGATAATATTTTCATGTTCAACCCACCAAACGAAACTGAATTTAACAATATGCAATGGAAGGAACATGATGACTACAAAGAAGAAAAATGATGATATAGATGTACATGGTTTAACTTTTGAATGTGAAAGGACAAAAATGGGGCGTTCATGGATATATTTTCAAATGAAATGTGCAGAGATTAAAGACAACCAGTGTTTCAAGTCTTAATTCAAGTCTTAAATGATAAGAATGCATTCCGCCATTCAATGTTATTTGCAAATACTGCATGCCTAAACAGCCAGTAAGTCGCCTGTTTAATCTACCGTGGTGTGCGCTTGTTCATTTATTAGACTGTACCTAGAAAACAAAAGCTCATTTTGGGCAGACATTCTTTCGGCATGTTACACATGCAAACTTAAATAATGAAGCAGTGTAGTGAAACGTATAATTTATGAGCCGGCTACCCAGAGCCCCCCTGAGCCGAGTGTTATCATTAATGATAGCACATAAGCAGGTTTTGATGCAAATTGATAACGACACTGTGCGGTATTAACATCCCATCACATGGATAGCATGCGAGATTGTAGAGCTGCAGTTCATACCCTTTTCATTTTTTTTTTTATTGTGGATAGATCCACAGACAGTGCTCTCCTATGGCATTGATTCCATAATCAAATCAGCATGAGACAAAACCTTGGAAGCTCTGGCCCAAAAGCGCGGTAAATATCACCCTTCAGTTCAATCGGTATTTTGGTTGTTTTTATATATACGCGGATAGAGAAGCAGCTGTTGAGAGTTTTTGTTGGACACTCAATTGGGAGAATGATCCATTCAAATTCTTTCAACTGCAAAGCTTAACTCTAAAGTCATCCTTGGTTCTTTCTATCAGCTTTGAAAAACAAACTAGTTCCATTGTGATTTCAAGATGTTCAGATGTTGCCTTGCAGAAGTTTGTTTTTCATACAGCTTTTCTGATGTGTAGACGAATTGTCTTATGTTTATGCCCCCCTGTTATGATGATGACACTTTTAGTACCAACAAATAATGTATGGACAATAGTGCTACATAAAATAACTTGTCTAAATCCTTTGTACCTAATGCTAATTGGACACCAGCAAATTTGAAGCCATAAAAGGTTTTGTGTGTATCAACACCTGCTTTTCAAAACGAGACACACTCAAAAATGTGCATTTTCAAGAAGAACAATTTGGGGACGATTTCTGGAACACCTTCAGGTTTCTTGAAGTCTATTAAATTGCTTAAGGGTAATGAATGCAGTGAAATGTTGAAACAATTTTGCTGAGAAAATAACAAACATCCTGGGAAATCAATTTGCGGCAAGTAATATTTATATAAAACCGTCAAAATTCATGTGAGAATAAAATAGAAACTTGTTAAAAACACCACATGGTTATGGGTTGGAAGGTTTTTCTACTGCAACAAGATCTAGAACTAGACTTGTTACAGAAACAAACGGTACACGTAGGTCACGTTGTGAACGTGAACTTTCTCTGAAATTTGTATTTGTGATCTGATTAGGGACTTTTTTTCCCTGTCTGTTCCTTCTACTTTTACCCTCATTCCTATGACTAATGATAGCACCAAGCCACCTCTTAGCAATAGAACAGAATAGGTTTCTTGAAACAAGCGTCAAGTTCCCATCCCTTCTCAAGGAAGCAGCAATATGGGACTCAGGGTGGTTTTGACCCCAGAGTGAGGGTTATTTCCGTTTGTTGTTGCCCCTCACAAGACGTCGTGGGAAATTAGAAGTGGCACCCTAGACTGAATGTGTTGAATTTGATGCAAAGTTTAGAATTTTTTCCATTACGCATGCAGTTTTAAAGGGGGAAAACAAAACTTTCAGCCTTGAATCAGAAATGACTAACTTTTATGTGGGAAAATGTAACCCTGTAATGTTGACAAAATCTCCAATTCATGAACATATCGATTTATTATCATGTTATTATTATTATTATTGCAAGTGACTTAGTTCAGACAACTGAATATTGATATTCTAATAACAGTATGAAATAAACACATCCCTCTAAAGAAGAGTACATCGTCACAAGAGGCAATTTATCCGTTATCGAATCACATCATAAACAAAAGTGATTTATGATAAAAACTTTGCATTCGTGGTCTTTGTTCTCTGGTGGTGTCAATATTTATAAGGGTGGTTGATACATTCCTAATTATGTCAACGCATATCAGTATCTCGCCTTGGCCAACGGTAATTATCTGGCACGCATCCAATTAGCATATTCCTTTAACAAATCAAAGGCAACTAATCAGCTCCGTGATATTTAAAGGAGAAATTCCCACAGGTTTTTTTTCTCTTTGCACTTTATGTCTTTTCACCAATTGTTGATGATCAAATAAATCCTGAATATTCTGATTTTTGCGTTGAGGTGATTTCAGTTCCCTGTTTGGCGTGTGCACTCAATCTGCTGGGAGGCATGCAGTAATTATTGGGAGAGGCTGACAGTAGCATAATTAATTCACCTCTAGCACGCCAGTACACTTACATTTACATACCTTGTACAAGTAATGCAGGAGACCTGGGCATTTTCCCCCCTGCTGTAAAACGTGGGAACTGCCCGTCGGGTTAAATGCATTTCTAGAGTGAGAATCTTTCTTGGAAGTGAGTGAATGCACTGAATGCAAAATTTTTTATAATAATAGTAATAAGAAAAACCCCCAAGTTCGTGGAACGGACATCTTGCCACATTGTATTATGATTAGTAGCCTTTGAGACTAATTGTGGATTACTCCGAATTCATTTCTGTATTTCTGGGAGTGTGACCCCTTAGCCTTGGATTCAATGCAGATTACTGTCCTGCGGTAATAATACTAGCTGTGCTAATTACATATCATCTTGGTATTTGCTGTGTAACTAGTAATATGACATGAACACTGCTGCCTACAAAATATTCAAACACTCTTGATTTCATGTCTGATTAGATCTATTAAATAAATTGATGAAAATAACATAATTATATGGGTTCGTTGAATCAACCCACTAAACATTCATCGTTGTTAATTAATTTGTTTATTCCCCTCCCCCTTTTCAGCTTCTAATGTGTCATTAAGAAAACAAAAGTTACACAAAGCTTGGTTGAAAAACCAACATCTTACCTGTTAACACACAGTAAGCACAAATTTGCAAAATATTCTTGGTTCATTTGATTGTTACAATGTTACAATTTCACATGTAACGAAAATTAAATTAGTTGTATTCCCAATGCAAGATTTGCATCTATAGAATATCTGAAATTATGAAAATGCATCAAC
This sequence comes from Pisaster ochraceus, assembly GCA_010994315.2. Lineage (NCBI taxonomy): Eukaryota > Metazoa > Echinodermata > Asteroidea > Forcipulatida > Asteriidae > Pisaster > Pisaster ochraceus. The sequence continues at coordinate 168,663 of JAAFGO010001838.1, read as the reverse complement.
TTTTTGAGGTTATCAGATCCTGTAACAAGCACACCAAGCATTGAATGTTACTGATAATCCCCATACCTGCCGAATTGAGACATTCAAATGATATTGTTCTCTGGGATGAGGTCACAAATTGACACAATTGCCAGACACTCTTTGCACTGTGTCCTTGCTTAAAATATTTGGATGTTATCATTACTTAAGATGCATGGACAAGTTGCCAATGTTTGGTTGGAATTGTCGGCTACGGCAACGGCTGGATAGGCTGCCGGTAGCAACAGCTGCAGCCGCCAATTCTGACATTGCCTATGAGTATAAGTCGATCATAAGTACCAGATGACAAAGCTGCAGTGTCTTCATAAATGAAGGAATTAACGAAGGGGCTTTAAAGGTCATAGATGTGTAGTATCAAAAACCCAGATAGTTCAAATGCATTTTTGTTTAAGGCTTATCAATTATGACCTTTTTATGATATCAACAAATTTAGATGTAAAAATTTCCCAAATAATTTATGATCTCCCCCCCCCCCGAAATGATATTTGATTGGATAATTTATTTTGTTAATTGTTTCTAGCGTAATTTATTTAATGTACATACATTGGTTAATTTCCATTTAACCTTTTTATAGCTATCTCTTTTATTTATATACATTTGTATGAGGAAAAACTTGAGTGCTTCAAACGTAAGCTAAAATGTAATATATTTTGTGGTTTTTGTTTTAATGTGATATTTCATTAACTTTGCGGCTTTGATAAATATGTGTATGCATCGGAGGGATGCACTGTACACATGTATCAACACATTTTGGTATTTTTTACTGTTTCAGTGTAACATTTGTTTAACCACAATTTTGCAGTTAGTCTGATACATGTACAGTTAATGACGAGGAACAACATTCTAAAAGCATGAACATAAACTAGGTTTCTGGTCGGGGGGGGGGGGTTGTGATGCAAAGGGGATTATGTACCAGGCCTTTCCCATCGTCCCGGTTCTTTCTTCTCTGTGGTGCTTTCATTTAAAGTAAAAGTAGTCCCAACAGAACTTGCATCTTCGTCTGACAACAAAAAGGTTTGTCTAATCTGCTGTAACAAAAATGTTGTTTGTCCCTCTATGTTCCATGTGTTTAAGGGAATTGTCACACGAGGCAGTTTTTACAGTTGGTGTAAAGGCAGTCTTTGTACTAGAAACACTTCGGGTAGCACAAGAAACAGTTTCAAAACAGATTCTTGAAACTTGAAATGTGGATGCACTCTCCTCCTGGAGATTAGTTGCCTGTAAACTGCCCCGTGTGACACGACATGGCCCTTATGATTCAAAGCAGTACGCCTTGCTTGGTGGATGCAGTCAAATGCCATCATAACCAATGTTGTTCCTTCCCATTATCTGGGCCCAGTTTCATAGAGCTGCTTAAGTACGAAGAAGTAGCTAAGCACAATCATATTATGCTTACCAGGATAATGTTACCTGCCATTATACCACGTCACATGTACCATTAATTTTTGTGACTGGTATCTTGCTCATATTTTTTTTGCTGAGCAGAACATTTTTAAGCAATATTTTCTGCTGAAGCAGCTGTCTGAATGCCTGTTGAACGTAATACCGGAGTGTGAAACAACTGGGAATTAAACCTTGCCCTTGGAACTTGTATTCTCAGTCGACTACTTCGATTTGAAATGTCCTTGACATTCAGGAAACCCACTCAGACTCCCTGAATAGCTTACAACCTAAACATTTATTGTGATTTTGTTGCCCTGGTCTGTCCAAATAGTAAACCTTACAGCTGCTCTAATGTGATGGTATTGTAATGTACCTTTTGTTGACGGATACATGCAAGGTTGTACGATAAATTTAGTGTTACAAATTCTTGTTATAATGGCTTTAGTGTTGTGGCTTCCTCAATCATAAGGGATAAGGGAAACCTCTGGGTTTTTTTTTTTTTCATTGATCTGTGGATGGTAATGTACACGTAGACATATATGTGAAGTTGCCCTGAAAGTTCTTGTTGCTTGAGGAAGTGAAAAAGCCAGATTTCAAAACCCGACACCAGTGTACTACTAGGAATTCATTGTCGTTCCAATACCAATGCATGATTTGAAGATTTTGGGAAACTGTGTTTGTGGTCAATTTATGCTGCATTGATCAGCTGCGATCAAAGGGGGTTGTGAACTTAAAATCTGATCCTCGAATAGAGGCCAATAATTGAAAATGCCGGGTGGAAATGCACTGGGTTTTGCGTTGTGTTAAAAATGTCAACATTAAAATACTGACTGGCGCAAGCCAGTAGATTCTCAGAAGGGAGTGAGCGGTGTCTAATTAACTGCAGCAATATTCAAAGAAGTCTCTGCATCAAATAACTCAATGGATGTGAAACTACTACTCAAGCAGATTTGTACATTGAGGTATACGTTTTTGTTGTCGTATGAATTGTAAAAGGTTCCCAATTTGAATTTGTGAAAAAAATGTTTTTGAAAATATTTTGTGCAAAAAGTTCCAACTCTGTCTTACTCAGTAGGTACAAATTCTGAATCATATCTTAATCGGTTGAGATATTAGACACAATTTTTATATAATGTACCAGGTTTTTTTTTTCAAACCAGTGTAAGAATACTCTAATGATTTAGGTCATGATTGATCATATCAGCATTGCGAGACTGTTGAGTACTTTTTGAATATAATCTGAATATTAGAAAGGAAAAAAAATATGAATTTACTGACTAAGACATTGTTAAATAAGTGTATGAAACTGTGGAATGAAAAAGTGTATTTTTGATATCTTGAGTGAGGTATTTCTGTATTGCATTGTGGGAGAGTTTGGTTGCTCTCAATTGTATCAATGGAGGGCCCATTGAAGGGAAAAAGTAACATGTTTGTGAACAATTTGTTTCGACTCGTTTTAAGGAAGGCTGATTTTTGCTCCAAATGTACGATGAGTTCTGGGCCAAATTTCACGGCGCTACTTACCAAAGAATTCAGCGCTTATTTTTTATGGGTGCGCCGTAGTAGCACAGAATCCCACGGTCAGCAGTGCCGTGAAATGTGGCTCTGTTTAGTTCCTGCTGTTCAAGAAGTTGAAGCTTTTTTTGTGTGAATAGTGTAAGAATAAATAGCTTAATGTATTGAGATATTAATAATTAAGTGCTGCTTTGTAGTAGATTTCGTTGAACAGTTTAGTGGATCTTAGGATTTTAAAATTTTATTTATATAAATTTGTATGAACTTGTTTTGGCACTCATTATTGCCATTTACCGCGAAGCAACTTAACTCATAAAATAAAGTGGCTTAAAGTGATTGTATTCAATCTTCATGATAAAAGACAATTAAGAAACACAGGGGGTTATTCAATTTAGTTTTGGCCAAGTGCAAATTTGAAGAATAAGGTTTTGTTTTCAGCAAGAAAACTTTACGTTAAATTTTGCCCCTTTTCCCAGCTGTCACATTAATTATTATTTTGAGTTAAGACAACCAATTAGAGACCCCTTCCCCTCAAAGTGTAGTTTATGGCGGTGATTATGTCAGTTTAATAAATATGAGCATTAGTGTTGACATTTTATTACAAATCATTTGCCAGAGTGGTAATAACGTTGGTTATTATTTGTGCTTTAACAATTTTTTAAGTATACGGATGGCCTGCCAAACTGCCTTCATTGCCAACTCCTACCCCCCCCCCCACATTTATTTTATGTTCATCGGTACTGTTTCAATATAAGTCGTCTTATCTGGTTGTCTTGGTTGCTGTTAGTACCAGCAACTGTACCATTTAGTTTCGGCTGTATGGGTTGTGAACAATATCACATTACCAACTTACAGTATTGTTAAAAACAAAATGTGTTTTCCACGCTGTAGAAACAGCTTTTTAAAAATCATTCATTTTAACAACTTGGAAAAGGTATTTTATAACTTGTTATTTATTTGAGTTGTTTGAAGATTTCAAGATGAAGTGCCAGACATAATCATTGTATTTATGTGTAATTTACAAGTAGTTGTTAAACTGGTTATTTTAAATCTACTTTTTAAGATGACAGTATTTAATGGAATACTTTAAGGCATGGGTTATGATTATTTGCCAGTGCTTTAACAGCATTCCTTGTACAGTTATGAATGCTTTGTATAAAAATGCACTTAAGGACGTAAGACTCTACCCTTTTGGTGGATTTAATAAATATCAACTTTCAATTTACTTGGAGTTGTCTACTGTTTGGAAGTTATTTATATATATACCCTCTTGCTGTTTGTATAAACCCTGCAATTCCTGCGTGTATCGAAAGCGAGAAAAGTCGACCGAAGACTTTTTTTAATGAAATCAAATCTTATAAAATTCTATTTATACAAAATTCTTGGAACTAAAAATACCATAGCAAGTTAAAATGTTTATGTAATACAATTAATTTTTGACATTTTTTTTTTAAAGTAACATTGAAGCAAAATTAAATTTAAGGACAAGGATGCTTATTTAAAATAAATAAATAAATAAATAAGTTGCGAACCATGCCGAAATAGTGCGACCATTACATAAGTTTAATGATAACATGAACATTATTTGGGCAAAATTCTTAAATGTTTACCAGTAAGTGGAAATGGAGGTCAAGTCTTATTTTCAGGTTTTCTTCGTTGATTTGTTAAATTGATTTTACTTTCAAATATTTCATCATTTCCCAACACTATAAAATATTGTTAATCACCATAAACTACATTAAACTAAGTATTTGAAGAAGCAGAATCGCGTCCACGTAAAATTCAACATGGTTGGGATCACCCTAATCCCAGAAGTTCCAATACTTGCGAGACTTGCACAATTTGTTGTGTGTGTTCGAAAAACTCAAAAGAAAACCCCCCAAGAATTATGGGTCCAGAGACAGGCGAAAAAGTGTCAGACTTTTTATGACTCTATACTTATTTGTTTACACAAGAACTTTCCACAGCCCTGCTCCCACACACCTCACCCCACCCACTCTAAATAGGTGGGTTCTGGGTAAACAAGGAACTACAAGTGCTCGTTGAAAAGAAATGGGCCCCCATCAGTTGTCACAAAATGTTTTTCCCATGCTATTTTTAAGTTGTGTCCCCAAAATAAATTCCCACGCCCTCTTAAAATTCTTGGAACTTGGCATGGAAAAACAGTCCAATATCCTCCACAACAATGAGAAATGCTAATGTGTCAGCATCCCATTTGGTGGGTGCTTCATTCAAATTTATATTTTCTCTCCAGACACAAATCGTATTATAAATTCTCAACTAAATTATTATGTATCAGATAAATTGTATAAAAAAGATGTATTTTTGAAATGAAAATATGGAACAGTTTGTAATTAAATATTGTAAAAAAATAAAAAAAAATAAAAAAAAACCCAACGAAATAAGACAAAAGGTTCATAAAAGACATCTTTATTCGTAACATCCCACAAGAGGGCGCTGTTTTGGAATCTAATTGCATTTTCAGACAGAATACAATAACATGTCAATTTGTTTGTACATGACTGATGGACGTGAGATAAATGGCAGGATTCGACGCGATCCAACAATAATTTGTTTTGTTGATTTTAATGAACTACCACTAATCTTTGGCGAATTTCCCCCCGTTTTATACCTCGATCACAAACAATAAAAATTATCAACTGAAACTCATGAACTGTTAGTACAACTCTTCCTGGTTTTTAAATAAATAACATTTCCCGTCCTTGTATGAAGATTATCAGTAAGCGAACTGCTAGAAAAATATTCTAGCAAGTAGAATTTCTAGCAAGTTGTGGTAGTAAAAAGGTGGGCGCCACTGACAGGCAGTAAAATGTCAACAATGTTAAGAATGCCAGGGGCTATTGTTATTCAGGTCAAACTGAGGTCAACTATTTGGTGCAGTTTATCGATGGTGGAAAATCTTGCAAAGTCGAGCCAGCGTTCACAACAAAGGTCCATTTACCCCAAATAGTTGCACTTAAATTCATCTTTTGTATGCTATGCAATCTTTAATTACCATCATAGTGACAAAATAATGTGTGGATTACTTCTAATTTTGAACGAGGACAGGCATTGCATATCAAGCTGCATGCGTATGTGTTGATCAACATAAATTATGCACAGACGTGAACAAGATGCGAGATGGGTCATTTTCTCTAAGTGAAAAATGTTTTTGTTGATGAAAAGGTGAGTATTACTTACCATGTTTTATGATTAAACGATCCACATAGAGGATGAGATAAGTTTCATTTGGATTAAAGGAAGAATTCGTTTCGTTTATTTAAAATAACAATATTTTGAAGCAGAATTGTGAGTTTGTTTTAAAGGATCTCTCCAATTGTCCAGTTCTCGGACAATATCATGATTGATAGCCGCCGTGGTTGAATGACACAAACACTGACAGTGACAGTGACAGATCTAACTTTTGCATTATTATTAATTATTAATATTGCTTATTCATTTTCATGAGTATGAAGAATTTCATATATTGTGAAATATAATAGGAACCACTTTTCCTGATATTATAACTAAGTCTCATTTATTTACTGAGGCAATGTCCTTATGGCCTATGCCTAAAATTGATTATTTTGAACCATTTTACTGGCAAAATGTGCTTTGAAAAAAGAAATGTTTTATTTGTTTTTAATAATTAAACATACAGTCATGACAGTAGGAAAAGTTTTTAAAAAAGAAAAAAAAAAGTTTATTTTTATGTAAGATAAAATAATGAAATATGGAAGTTTTCATGATAGAAATGCAATCTCTGCAGGTTTTAGTAGCACAATTCATTTCCCCTCTTGAACTAATAACTTTTTATCATATACAATTTTTGCTATAATAGTCCTTTATGTAAATATAAAAAGTAAGGTTATTGACAGAGCTTTGTAAAGTCAGTTTTAAATTTGTCTTTTTAAATTTTCTAGTATGCATTGTTGAGGTTGAGCAAAACTTCTGTTGTGCACTCTAACCCTTCGGGCAGGAGTACCGGTCAACATGTCGACCAAATCAGAGCAGTGTAAGTTGTTAAATTACCATCAAGTGTGAATCCCTGTAAAATGATTTATTAAAAATGACCGAAGATGTACCATTGTTAGTTCTACAGAATATGGGAAAATTCAGCCTATTTTTTTGTACTGCTTATTGTGAAACAAAATAATGGCAAAAATTGTTATGTACATGTTGTGTAGATTTGTGTACTTTCTATGGAATGTAGGGATAGATCACTGGCCAGTGTAATTTTGATGATTTTTTCAGACATTTTCAGGTCATTTTGTACGTTTCTAAAGTATTTTTGTTCACGCCTAATACTTTGTTCAATGCAAGGGCAGGGAATTTTTGTCATTAGGAAAGGGTATCGCTGTGAAGTTTTAATTTCTTCTGGAACATTTCAGGGGGCACCAAGGCAATGAGCACGGGCATGGAGGCAATTTTGCCTCTTGGAAGCATCAGGCCCAGATTTGTTTAGAAATAGACCTGCCCTCTTACTGTCCAGTTTTAAGAAAATTGATAGGCTATGTGAAACAGTGCTTTACACACGTTGGTTCGTGTGTCAATTAAAATAATAATCAATATGCTTGTGTTTTCTTTTTTCACAGTTTCGGCTAAGATTCGTAATTTGACAGATTATCAGAACCGTATTCTACACAACATTGCCCCCTTGCCAACAGGGACAGATATTGCCAATACACTGAGATACTTCATACACACTTTGAGAAGGTAAGAATTCAAATCCACTGCAGCAAAAGGATATGACCCAAATCCAGTTGAGTTTACAAACATAAGAATATAACTTATTTTCACAATTAAATGGTCACGGGTGTTTTCTGGAGGTTTCCTTAAAACCAGGCAGCTTTTAATTTTGGGTCGAACAAAGAAAAATTGACTAAAGCAGGACTTGAACCTGTGACCTCCGGATTAATGTACCGGTGCTCTACCAACTGAGCTATCTAGTCAATTTGTCTGTGTTCAACCCCAAATTAATAAAAAATTACCCAGTCAGTTTTCCTTTTCCAGTTTTCCAAACTAGACAGTGTGATTAATCTTACTCTCCCAACGCCAATGTTGTACCATCTGTTTCGAGAAGAACTTTGGAGAGAGTTATTTCATCTCAATTTATGTTTGCGTTGCAGCATCTTGAAGGAAGCCCCCGCTGATCTGACTGACTGTAAGCAGTCAGCTCGCAGGAGATTGAACCCACGTCTGCCTCACTATCCTAGTCTGGACTATCTCTGTCTCTATGAGACGCTGGACAGCCTCATTGAAATTGTACCCAATGTTCAGTATGGCCAGTCAGGTAGGAGAAATATTACAAGCTGTTCTAGAAACATGTCTTGAAGACGTCCTGTACTCAAATGATGTTGTGTGTATTGCCCCCTGGCACCAATGTCTCACGCTGCTACTGCCTGGCATGCTCGCCGTCCTTGAAGTCAAATTGTACGCAAAATTTAAAGTAAGCATATAAATGCTGTGTCACCTTAAATATGCACTGCATTTTAAAACACACAGGGATATTGACTCCCAAAATAGCACAGCCAAGATTCTTGTGATGATGACGTCGGGTGAGTGGGGTCAATTTAAACTAGTTTGGGAACCTTGGGTAACATTACTTTAATGTGTGAGGGAAACAAAATTATGGCAAGGTCAAAGGTTCACATAAGAGTGAGACTTGCACAATATAGTGCACCACTCAAGTTGTGGTGGCTATCAAAGTCATCAGAGTGTTGGTTCAGATCCATGTCATGACACGTGCGTTCTCGAGCGAGACATTGTCGGTCATTAGTCATCGAGGTGTTGGTTTGAATCCCGGTCATGACACTTGTGTCCCTGAGCAAGACACTTAATCATAATTGCTTCTCATCACCCAGGAGTAAATGGGTACCTGTGAGGGCAGGGATGGTTCTTGCGATTGAATTAGCTTGGTGCCCTACATACTTGGCAGCACAAACTGTTACTCCCCATGGGGCTGAGATGGTTTTTAGGAATGAAATGAATGGGCCCAGTGACTGGGGTAATTATGTTTGAGCCCCACAAGCATCACTGCTTGACGGAATTTGAGCGCTATGCAAGAAGCCAATGTTTTGATTATTATTGAACTTGATACCGAACTGGTGCATAACATTTCATGTATTTATTTTTTTTAGTTCCCACTTTTTCCGTGTGCTTATTATAATTATTACCTGAAGCTGAAATAATGCGGTGACTACAATGCTGCTGTGGACAGCCAGATTTTGCAGCTGGTACAATGCACGTGGCGTTCAATACACACTGTTCATTATGGATTTTTGCAGTTCAATAAAGGAATCAATTGCAGTGAGTGATGATCAGAATGGAGGGTTGGTTAGAGTACTATGGTCAATAGTTTTCTATCAATTTAAGTTTATGGTATATCAAGTTGGCAATCCCACTAAGGTGTGTGGGTTGTGTTTTTTGCAAGAATTGCCGGCAGCAACTTAAAACTATTTACATTGTAGGAAGTAGCTGTTACTAGTGAACCTGGGGGTACATACAGGGCTCAAATTTGGGGGAGAAAATCCACAAGATCGATGGGCTTGTACCTCTAAATGTTTACTGGACCAGAATTGTTTTTTTCACAAGACCAGAACCAAAATTAGAAAAAACTTCCTGATCCAGTTTAACGTGCTTTAAAATTTCTTATTAATTTTTTTAAAAACAATCACTCAAACATGTAACGGAGTATTTATCTGATTTGTCTTAATGGGTGCTAAGTAAACTTGATTACTCAATATATTGGAAAGATATTTTATCTGAATCAAAATCCACATTTGAACATAATTTGTTTTTGTTCAAGATATTACACAGTGAGGTATTGTTGTTCAATTGAAAAACACAAGACCGACGGTTTTGTCCGGTCATGAGTTACTGGCCCGACAGTAAAACTACTGGCCTTGGGCCTGTGGTCCAGTGTAAAATTGGAGCCTTATAGGGAGCCAGTGTTATGGTCTCAACATTTCAAACAGTATACATCGCTCGTCAGAGCATATACTGATTTACACGTGGCTGTTTTGCACATAATGGTTGTATCCGCAAGTTTACTAGTAATAGCTGTACTTCCTATCATTGACACCATGCAAAGCTTCAAACATCACTTACCTGCATTGAGTTTAGCAAGCTGGAACCAATATGTAGCCTCTGTAATGCGACAGCCATAACTCCTCATTTTACAATGTGTGTAGTTATCTTTCACTTGTTTGAATTTCTCTTGTTGTGTTTTTCCTGGTGTAAAATGCGTCTAAGTTCTTTTTAAAAAAAGATGTTTGACCGTGTTAAATTGTGTGATTGATGACAGATTTGGGTCAGGCTATTCAGCAGTTGTTTGGCTGTATCTTGTGGTTCTTGGAGCCCGAGATAGTGGACACCATACCGCACACAGTGGCGTCCACTCTGGCCATCTTCCCAATGGCTCTCCAAAAGGAAACAGTGGATCTCTTGTGCACCACGCTACTCCCAATATGTCTCTGTAAGTTCTTTCAAAAGTGGTCTTCTTTCTAAGTAATGCACTCCGTATAGCAGGCTGGGAGTTACAAAGAGGCCAAGTTCTACATAAATGGCGTCTCATTCCTGGGCCCAATTTCATAAGCACAGAAATGTAAAACAAAATTATGCTTACCAGAATAAAGTTACCAATCAAAAAAACATTTTCATATGTACTATTTGTGACTGGTTCCCTGCTCATTTTTGCTTAGCAGGATGATGTCAAGCAAACTTTTCT
>JAAFGO010001838.1:136637-156997 GCA_010994315.2 Pisaster ochraceus | reverse complement strand
ATTTTTGCTTGGCAGACAAATTTTAAGCACTATTTGCTGCTTAAGCAGCTCTATGAAATTGGTTCCAAGTGTTAAGTTTGATGAAAATTGGCCTTAGCTGAAGAAACAGTGCAGGTCAATTATCAAAATTTACATATATTCAAGAAACCAAAGGATTTCTATGACTGTTTGCTTAGCAAATTTACTTGCCAAGCGAAGAAATGTCAACAATAGGGCATTTTGGATGGTAACCTGTTTCTGCTGAGCCAGATTTGTCTGCGCTTACCAGCTTTATGAAATGTAGCCCTGTTCTCCATGACTAAGTGGTGGTTGTATTTTCTCACAGGATATCTTATGTACCATAGCCTTTGGTCCGTCATCAGCTCGTGGTGCTGCTTCTAATCTTCTTTTCCATTACTGGCCGTCTCTTGTGCCCTCCAACGTTGAGGACAGAGACTTCTCCTATACATGTAAGTCATCTTATATATATGACTAGGCCCCCCCCCCCTACTGAGCAAAGATTTTGACAAAATTGGGAGATTGCCAACATAGGGCTACTATTTAGCTTAGTTGGTGTAAATTCGGAGATGTACGTGATGTAAATTCTGAGGTCTCAGGTTCAAATTCCGCTCTAGTTAATTTGTTGTTGTTCACCCAAAGTTGTATGTACCCATTGAGCTTCCCTTGTGGTTTATTATCTGGTTTGTATGGTGAAAACTTTGGACGGTCCCTAAGCCCATGGCACATGCCTAGAATTAAAAAAAAGTTAAGTAAATAGCTGTGACTCAAAAGCCTACAACTCCAATACCACTGGCTACATAAAATAAACAATGTCACTCCTTAAAAGCAAAAAATACAACAGACAACATTTAAAATGACCATTGTTTCTTGAAGGTTGGAAGCCCATTCTGTGCCAGAGATCCAACTGCTTGTCTCCCGTGAATAACGCTGCTGTCAAGGTAAGAGTAGTCATGAAAAAGAGTCTAAAACTTTGGACAGTGAATATAATCAGCTGAGGAGTGTTGATAAAGTACCTGTAATAATGGCTCTGAAAGAAAGTGGTCGGGTTACAATAAATTAATTTGAGAGTTGGTTTGGAATAAAGTCTGGTACAATGACTTGGTTAGTCACAAGTTACTGCTTAAATTTGAATTCCTCAGACTATAGAGACAGTTGCTATGTCAAATGGTTTGGGGCAAGCTTTTTATGTAGCAACCTCCAGACGAGCAAACCCTGGTACCTTTGTGCCACACACATTCATTCAAAATTGTGTACGGGTGTTTACCATATTTTACTTAACTACACAAAAGTTCACCCCGAATCATTTAATGTAACAACTGTTTGGATAGTCTGGGTAGAATTCAAATTTAAGCATTTACTTGTGATCAAGCAAGTCATCGTACCAGACATTATTCAAATCCAAATCAGGAATGGCGTATTGGTATACTCAAAGTGTCTTTTACAAAAGATTTTCTCAAGAAAGTTTCCAGACCCAAAGTTTAGTACGTTTCAACATGAGCAAATTGTTCACTGCATTTCAGAAACAACAGGCTCACATCACATGTTATTTCTCACCCATAATTGTCAAGTTCACATTGTTTTGCTTGGTGATTGTTTAGGTACTTTAGTACTGTCATTTCTGTATATGTTTATTTTACATATTATGCAACTATGTGATGTAGTAAGGATTTGAGATTAGATAGTTCCTGATATATGTCATCTTTATGGGCAACTTGGGTTTTGGCTTTGAGCTGTGTCAAGCCTTCTATCTTTTCTAAGCAGCCAAGTGGTTCACCAACTAATCCTGCAAGGAATTTAAACAAAATGCCTGTGTGCCGCAGGCGGTATTTGTTGTGTTCAAACATGATGTGTCATTGCCCGTAAGAATGGCCGACTTTACGCTGTTTGACGTCAAATGAGAACTATCTATCGTGAATTGTGTATTGCAGATGTGTATGGATCCAGTGATTGCAGGCAAGTACAGTAAGCATCCACCTCCATTGTATCTGTGTCAAGTCTGCAGTGACTATGTTAACAGGTAAGGAATTCTATTGCTTCTTCATCATGTGCTGTGCCAATCCTGTTGGCAAGCCATTGCGTCACATGTGTGCGTATCTGCTGCATGCCCAAAGTTTCGCCACTTCTGGCTCCAAAGCTGGGATACGTATGTGTTTAATTTTACCCCAAAACACTCATTTTATCATTCAAAAGCATTTTTTGTGACAAACTTTTAATTCTGAGACGACCTTGGTCTTCGAAGAACGTATGTAAAATTATGTCCAATTATTAATACAATTTTTGGAGAACATTTTAACTGAATAGTTTGATCTGCAAAAATGAATGGTTACCATCTTCATTTGTGTATGTTGTTGTCTCATGACAAACTTTCTGTTATTTTCATGAAACAATGAAGTTTAGGAATGTTATCAACCTGTATGTCTGCCATGTAACCCTTTGCTAATAATAAACATTGTTCTTTCATGCAATATATAAAGATTTTAATATTTATGTCCTTAAGACTTTTGTTTAAAAAGTTGTCTTAATTGTTTGCTCATGTTTAGAGAAATATGTGACTCCAAGCCATTTCTGAATGTTCTACAGCCGCAGGAAAATGTTGCAAAGATCTGCGAGAATAAGGTACAGGAGAATGTTTCTAACACTTTCTGTAAGCCTGGAACGATCAACATGACAGTCTTATTTGTCTTACTTTAACAAATCTTTTGAATAGATTCATTTTAGTATTCTATTGACCAAATTCACCCATGATCAATCTTGGTTTTGCCTTTTTGGGAGTCGGATGCCATGTTTGTTACTATTCAGTCTTGTTTGTTAAGACCCACACCATATCTTTACATCGACGGCTCAGGACTATAAGGTCAGTAGTGCTGTTTTTATGGAATTCATGAAATTGCCTTTGCATATTTTAAAGCTCGTAGTCAATGGAGGTTATTGATCAAGAGTGACCTCTAAAGTAATTGTTTGGCAAAAAAGAAACATTCATTTTCCAAGAAAAAAAATTATTTGTGGATTTTGATTAATTGTTTCAATTTGTTACGCATTTATACGCAATTATTGCCCTTTTGATCATTATGGATATGAAATTGCAATTACCGACCTTGTAGCAGTGAAACATGCAGTTTGACTCTCATAGTGGCCGACCATGGGCAGACAGGAGCAGCGTGTCACGCCACCGCAAGGAGATGCCTTTTCAAACCTTTGTGTTTTGCGCTGCTCATTTCAGAATTGCTCTTCATCTGAGAAAGAAGCCCTGTACACCTGCTACTCTTCTGAGTGTACCGGCTTCAAGGGTAACCGACCGATCCGCTACTGTCAAAGCTGTAACAACTACATCCACATCGAGAGGAAGGATCATATCATTCAAGACTTCCCTGCTGATCCGCTCTCATGTGACAAAGAGACGCAGAGTTACCTCTGTGAAGCAATCATAAGGTACACTTCATGTTCGGATCTTACATAGTGCACATAGCTTAGTAGCTAGATCAAGGCGCTTTACAGCATTACAGACCTTTATCGTGGTGCGGCCATCTTGATTTTACTCCAATCCAAATTGTTGTAACCATATCGAGGCTGAGACGCAACGTTTTGACAATTTCAAACTCGCGCATAATGTAAGTGATATTTTAGGAGAAACAACATTGATGAGTTGAAAACTTGGTTCTTATACAGTGCACATAGCCTGAGCAAAATCAAGGCACTTTACAACATTATTGTCCCTGTTCATGAGGCGTACTTAGACCATTCCGCAAAATTTCTCAACTCCCTGGGGAGCATACAACCCTAAGCTGCTTTAATTTAGCACTGTGGGGTTAATTCAACACAAAACTCTGTCAGCGCTCTCAGGTTTCCATTTGTACACCTGGGTTAAGAGAAGCAATCATGGATAAGTGCTTGGCTCAGGAACATAATGTCAAGACCGGGAATCAAACCCACACTCCGATGATTCAGAAAATCAGACCTTGAGAAAGCCTTTGAGAAAGACTCTGCATGGGGTCGAGCATGAGGTCAGTTACATTTTTTTTCTTTTTCGTTTTGATCATTTTGCCACCAGTCTCCTAAAAGAAGCTCACATCATTGAGAAGGATCCACTTATGGCGGCAGCTGAGGCCGAGACAACCACGGACATGTTCAGCCAGCCCTCGGAGAATGAAGTGATCGACCTGGAGAGCATGGAGGGGGACTCTCGTCTGCTCAGCCGCTTTGGGTTGTGGCTGCTGATCGAGAAATGCAACCCAACGGATAGGACTGCTGACGAGGTGGTTGGCCGTCTGCTTAGCATGGTGTTCCAGTGGTTTGGATTTACTGCCACACTTACGCAAGGTGAGACTTGACAGTTAATCACAGGTAACCGTCAACTTGTTAACATTTCTTCATATGGATCTATTCTGTGAGTAAGATATTGCATCACAGGCGTGCAAAGTTTTCACTTTTTCTGGCTCCAAAGCTGGCATGCGTATGTTATTCACCCCAAAACCACACATTTCATCTTCAAAAGCATTTCTTATAAAATAGGCCTAAACTTTTAATTCTGAGAAGACCTTCATCTTTGAAGAGCGTATGTAAAACCCAAGTCCAGTTGTTAAACTTTTTCTGCATAAATCATCCAAGAAAAACGAGCTGAATGCAACTCCTGTGGGCTTCTGGTAATCAGTGGAGCTAGTTTGTATGAAGTGGGCGTGGATTACAGTGGAAAAAAGTCACACTTATGAACAGGATATTGGATTAACTTAAATGAAAACAGAAGATGATTGACAAGGGATTAGAATGTTCACTACAAGATAAAGGCTGAATCTGAACTGTCAGCTTTGACTAGTGCTATGGATAAGATGGCTGTTACTGCCTACTGTTTAACATTGCTGTGTGTTGCTATAGCTGCAGCCTATGGCTATGGTAAGGTGGCTGCAACTGCCTACTGTTTAACATTGCTGTGTGTTGCCATAGCTGCAGCCATAGCCACAGATACCCAAAATGGCCAAAGACTTATGAATCAGAACTTACTAAACATTGCAGCCTCTGGACAGTTTCACAAATTAAAAAAATCTCTTTAGCAGTAAAAGTTTTTGTCCTCATGTAAACATAACATTAAAGTAATGTGTGAAATAAACCTTGAATTAATAATTGAACTCTGCATAACATTGTGTCATTTTTTTTCCTTTTTCTCCTGTTAACAGACAGCGTTGCTTTGGAGAGTCTTAAGGCAGATGTAAGTTGGGTTTGCAATTTTGTTAATGTGATGTCTAATGTTTACTGAATTCTGTATCATATGAATGCAAAAGAGTTATGTCAGTTTTGTCTGGGTCAATATAAGAAACAAAGTCTTGTGTGTGTGTGTGTGTTGGGGTTTGGTGGGGCATGAGTACTTTCTCTATTGTATTATCGTAGGCTTCTAAATATTTTATAGGCTTCCGTTTTCAATCAAAGCTACGAGTCTGTGATTGACCATCATATAAAATGAACCGCAGCCATCTTGCATATAAATATCCGTGGGAGATCCAACAGAAAATAAGGAAGCACATAGGCTTTCTGTTACAGAAGGATAAAGGCTGTTGTCCTGAAGGACTCTGTGTGAGGACTGTGTGCATGGACTGTGTGGTTGGATTGTGCGCTTGGACTGTGTGCGAGGATTGTGTACTTGGACTGTGTGCTTGGTCTGTGTGCATGTGCGCCTGACGAACTCTGTGTGCATGTGTATCGTTCCAACGCACTGGGTGTTTAGACTTGGGTGTATGGGACTGAGTATCATCCTCTCCGTGCGTGGATAAATACCATCGGGCAAAGGGATAGCGCAAGACAGTCTTGATCAATGCTACCTCAAACACAAAAATGACAGGTCGTTTGTCTTTGTTTATCACTCAGTACGTCACTACTTGGTTGATTAAGATACTCAAGAGTCACTTCAACGTCTTTGTGTCCTGCTTGCTGCCGCAGCCTCCCGACTACGCCAAGGTTGGAGGTGACTAGTAAGTATACTGCACACAGATTTGTGTTATTTGTAAATCCTTTATAGCAGTTGTGAAAAAAAAAGCCAGGTTAACCTTGATGTTCAAGGGTGTGTGCTGTATTACTTTGTCCATTTAAAAGTTTGTAATTACAAAATAACAAATTAGCGGAAAATAACACCCGTTACTTGTCTTTATATGTTTAAAAAAAGATTAAATTTCAAAGAAGTTGCTTTTCCGGCAACACCAACAAAAGCAGGATGTTATTAAGGCAAATGAGAAGCAACATTTTACAGCAAAATGTTCTTCATTTTGTTCAGCTGTTGCCAACACACAGATCTCCATTCTTGGTGTCTTGTGTCATGTTTTTCCTTTGCATTGAAGTGTACTCAATCTGTATTCATTGTTTGCTTGACCACAGTGACAGTTTGTGCAGCAGGATAACAGAGCTTCTTGGGGGGCTGAGGAAAGTCTTTAGTCTAACTCCATATAACTCAGTCACATTTGAGGTAAGCAGATTTAGCTGTCCATATTCGATCCTTTGCTGCAGTGTTGGCCACTTTTCAATGATTCTGTAAGCAAACAGAAGATCTCTGTTGCAGGCGTGTGATTTCTCTGAATTTGTCCTGCTTTCAGGATTTTCTCCAAACCTCCTTGAGCCTTTAGACTTTCTTGAAAGAAGTAACCAGTCACCAAAGGGACAAAGAAATAGTCCACGTGGTGTCTATTCAGCTACTCAGCTGCATGTAAAGATGATTACCCCCAAATTATCATATCATTATCACCTTGAAGCTAGTTTCTTCTTTCTTAACTGGTGTTTTGTTTTGTACTGATCATTGAGATTTCACTGAGGGGATTATTGCACTGGGGACACAGAGCTGAGTTTGCCCTACTTTGATGTTTGATAAACGACAATAACAAAATTGAGATTTCTTCCAGATATGTTTTTTGTGTTTTATTATCTTAAAGCACATGGACGACAGTAGTAGTTGTCAAAGATCAGTATTCATACTTTATATGACCCAAGATATACATGAAATAACATACCTGTGAAAATTTAATCTCCATCAGTCAGCAGGACCAGTAAGCTTTTCATTTCACTGGTCCGTCAGCTTTTTGCACTTATCCGTAATTCAACACTGAACTATTCAGCCGGACATCTCGGATAATTTTGTAATGGCCCTTGGGTGTTTGAACTGGCTTTTGGCCAGAGGACCACTGTTAAGGGAGACCGCTGCCAATGTTATGCACACCCCCTTCAAATCTGTGAACTTTTTATATTTCCAATCTTACCATTGTTACGGACACCCTCCTCAAGGTATGGGATTACATCATGCCGCATTGGATGGAGTGCATCTGTAATGACATACCGGATGAAGAGATACCCCAGCTTCAAGACGTCTTGTGCAGACTCTTTGATGTTGATATGAGCCCCTTGCCATTCTCCACTGAGAAGCTCTTTAATTTTGTCGCTTGCCGGTTCCGAGGAATGGCTGCCAACGACCAAGAGAAAGCCCTCTTGTGGCTGCAGGTAAAAGAAAATAGAAACTCTGGACTTTTTTAATGTATAGTTTGAAGATTATCAGTGTTGCTCACGATTTAGTAATCTTTCATCTCAGTTGGTCTCAATTATTGAAGCAAGAAATAAACAACGGTTCCCATGTTTTTCTATTTTGAACATATTACCATTGTCTATCATTTTAAGGAAGTACCAAATTGGAAACAATTTTCGTTGTTGTGACTTTTGTTGTGTCTTTCTGCAGGGGTATATTTTGTTTACCTTAATGTGTCATGGTTTAACCTAAATAAAGATTTCAATAAAGAAATTATTCCCTGTGTAGTGCGTTCTGTGCTTTTGTTGTCGGAGAGAAAACATAGTGTCAGTGTTTCGGCTAATAGTGATGGGTGTAAAATGCAAAAATGCAAGTGGTAGTAATAATAATAGAAATATACGTATTTATAATTCACCATGTTTGTTTGAATGACACTCGTGGCGCAGAATTATAAAATCTGGTGGAGATTGTTAAGAATGATTTTATGAGAATAAATACAACATCTTGAAAGGAGTATAAGGTGAGCTGGAGCATATTTATAATAACATTTTTAGTGATGTTATTATGTTCGTCCACTTAAAATAAAGCACAGTAGTTTATATCTTAAATCCAAATTACAAACTGAATGTTATTTCTTTTGCTCCCAGATCCTGACAGAGACAGATATTGTCATCCCTCTGAAGTTACTCCTAAGCATCTTCAGTGACGGCCTCACCTCCATGTCTAAGATCCAACTCGCTAAGCAGCGTAAAGACCAGCACCAGAAAGCCAACCTCCCGTCACCAATCCCTCCCGTCAACAACATACAACGAACCCCGGAGGAGGTATTGGTCGAGCCGCCGACAGTCCCTCCCCCTTCACCTCCCACTGAACTACCCTCCGTGCCCCCACCTCCCCCTGTGACCCTCCCGCCGGGAGGTCTGGCAGAGGAAGGAGGGGTCATCGGTGGCGTGATTGGGGTCATGGGTGAGGTGGGAGGGGTTCCTGTTGAGCTCCCGTATGTGATGATAGAACCGTCCCCGGATGACGGGCCGATCCAGGAGCAAGACGAGGAACAAATCTTGAGATGTTTTGTCCTCATGTTGGATATGCTTGTAATCCAGGTAGGATGAAATCTCAGTTTTGTTCTGTTGTCTGTCAACTTTAACTATTTTAAACTAGTTGTTAACTTCAATCTTTCATTGAGCATGTCCATAACCAGTATGCAGGCCTGCACATTTGTGGCTGCATGATCTTAACGAAACAGTTGATTTTCAGAGTAGAGTTCAGTTTCATGGTGTTAATTAAAGGTATTATACAGGATTGATAAAGCTGACAAAATAGTCGCAGACAGTGCTCATGTTTTGTGTGATCAACCATGTACATGAAATAACAAACCGGTGAAAATTTTGAATTATTATGTGTTATGTCAGGAGTAAAAAATCATGCACAATTTTCGGCATGTAAACATATTGTCCTTAAATTTGGTTGTAACAACCGAAATCAGCTGTTGGGTTTTTCAGGTTTTCAGATAAAGTTTTCTCGAATATGACTTCATTTCAGAGGGAATTATTTCACAGAAAAAATGGTATGAACTAAAGTAAGCTTTCAGACTAATATCAAACAATGCTGTTTTTTATCCTTACCAATCCTGTATAAAACCTTTAATTGACAGAGATTTCTATAACAATAGACACTCTTCACAAATGTTCAGGGTATTGTTTGCTACCCGTGGAGATTTTTGTTGTATCACTGCTGTTGACATGTTTTCCCTGGTTTCCCTGTCCCCTAGAAATCATGCATGATTTGGTGTGGTGCTGGTAGTTTGTCACCCTGTCATGTAGACAGTGTGTGTTACCCTGTTTATGAGTATGTACGTGTGTGCACGATACCAGGTACCTTCAATGTAGCGTGTTGGTGTCTATTTGTGGCAAGGTTAGTAGTGTACTGTTTGGTGTAGACCTTATGCATTGACGTCATCCAGCCGCCATCTCAGAGGTAAACCGATGACGAAACAATGGAAATGCGCACTTATGTATGCGCGACATACTAGGATGGGCCAATGAACAGCTTCATTTTTACCTCTTGGCGAGGGCGCCCAACTCAAATGACATCATGTGCATAAGGTCTATTGCATGAAGTTTTTTCCCGGCTTTGTTTTTTTTTAGGGGGTGGTAGCAACTTTCTTGGTAAAGGGCACTGTATTGAGGAAATAGTTAAATTCTCAATGTAAATTACATGAATATTCACCTTTCACAATACTCTAAAGCTGTTTTTGATCAAATTCACAAAAGTCAAAGGATAAAACCACTTAAAATGCCCCAGATTGTACAGTAGCATTTTTTAAGCTGAAGATAAACACCAAGTAAACAATATTCCGAGTATTTTGTTTCAATTCAGCCTGCTTCGGCCAAACATCCAAAACTTGGGTCCAGCATTTTGACAAAATCTCATGACCTTTGCCATTCCAGAGCAGATGACATACCACTAGCTTGCCCGTTAGCTAGAGGCCAGGGCCCAATGTCATAGAGCTGCTTAAGCACTACAAGATTACAATTGCCAGAATAAGGTTACCAGCCAAACTACCAATGTCACATGTACAATTTGTGACTGGTATTCTGCTTATTACCGATAAGCAACAAATCAAGTAGTATTTTATGAAATTGGGCCCTGTTTGAATCCTATATATTAGCAGCGACTACTGCAATGATAAAATTGACAACCTTTCTCTCCAGTGTGAGCTTCAGTTCCTGCCGTTCCATCAGGGTATGGAGAACAGCCAATCCAAAGACTTTGTCTCCCTGCTGACCCAGATGCTCTCCATGACCTGGTTGGAGGCTCACAAATGCACCAACCCAAGGTCCGGTAAATTTCAACCCCAGCAGCAGCAGCCTAAGACCATTGGCCCTTGCTCGACCTGTGAACTCTGGGGAATCTTCTTCCAGCTCTCCCTCAGGATTCTGGAGCATATCTCTCCTGTCAGCGAGACCAAAGTCTGTGATATGCCCGAGGTTTGTACCAATGATTATCCACAGTTGGATTTGAAACTTTGCATGATGGATCTACACAATCTAGTAAGGTTTGCAGTAACACCGCACATTACATGAGTAGGATGTGAAACTTTGTACGATGGATCTATATAAACTAGCAAGGTTTGGGGTAGGACCATGTATATGAGTAGGACTTGGAAACTTTGCATGGTGGAGATACGATCAAGTATGGTTTGCAGTAACACCATGTACATGAAAAATCTCTTTCTATGAGTTGTGGTAGTTCCGAAAAGAACTTGACATTTCGATCAGTTTGTTCTGGTTGTTTTCAGGAGAAAGCTGGAATGGTTATCATGGAACATTAAAATCTTTTAACATCGGTTTCTTATTTTATTTAAAGTAAATTTATATAAATAAAGCATCAGAAGGTTTCTATGACCAGACTTTTAAACTCGGAATTAAACCAAAAGACTTAAGCGTCAAGAAAAGAAGAAATAAAATCCTCAGAGTGCTTTTCCCCTCAAGTGTATGAGAAATGAAGTGTTCAGTGTTCTTAAGGTACTGTTTCTATCACCTAATTCTTTCAGTGCTAAGGTCATACATGTACGATATCTTTTATGTATTCCAAAAGCACCGTTATCGTACATGTGTGATCTTTTTTATGAACTCAAAAAGTGTCATCAGTCGTTCATATACATGTTATCACGAAAAATGTTTGGTCACTCGGGAAATACTATTGACTTAGAGATGTGATGTACCGAGGCAACACAAATCAGCAAAAAGAAGTACTATTTTTTTTTATACAGAATTTTAAAAAACCTACATAAGCTGGGCATTTTAGGTTCAAAGCACAAAAGAAAAGCGGGCACTGAAAAATGTATGTAAATCTCACCACTATCCTCGACAATTCCTCAGCCTTTGTTTTATTGGACTATCTGATTGTTGTCAGGTGTCGGAGTACCAGTTTGAGAAGTTTCTAGAGGATGGGCTTGCCAAGGCCAAAGCTCTGAACAATGACGTGAAGGGAAAGAAGAACCGAATGGCAGAGAGGGGATCCAGTAAGCAGAAACGATTCACAAAGGTAAGGTACTTTCCTTCTCCATTGTCAAGTCAAGTCCCTCTGTGTTTTTTTTAAGGTAAAGATTTTCCCTGGTAATCTTTCCACCACCTTGCTTCATTGTGGGGTGTCGAGGCTGAGTGGTCTAGTGCATCAAACTCAATTTCTGGTGTTGTCAGAGTGTGGGTTCAGGTCCCGGTTATGGCATTTGTGTTCTTGAGCAAGACACTTAACAATTGTTGCTACGTCCTTTCGGATGGGGCACAAAGCCATGGGTCCTGTGTGTTGTGTAATGCTACTGCAGCACCATTCACCTCAGCACCATGTAAACCCTTGACAGGGTGTCACATGAATGGGTCTCATAATTCAAAAACATCAAACACCTGCCTGGAAATACCAATACAAAGCCAAGTGGTATTGTCAGTAGAAGAACCCAGTTAACTTGTCATTAAGAGAAGGGGTTTGCCCCGGTGTTTCTGGCAGTGGCAGCAGATTGCACTGCAGCACCTTGTAAACCCTTACAAGGCGCTACATAAAGGGATCTCATAATTCTAACATAGCTCTGCATACCTGTCACTAAAAGGATGAGTATTTGAGACGCCTGTAGATAAAGCATTATACAAGAACTGAGTTTTCTATTATTATTGTTTTGAAGATGACTTTGAACATATTGATCAATAAAAATCGGTTGGTTTTTATCTCGGCAGTTACTGGAGAATGATTTTCTTTTCTGACAAAAGAGTTTGATGTGTATCTAGGTGTATTTATTTTTTAACAGTGGAAACCAATACAGAGCCAAATGGTATTGCCATTAAACAATTTTTGTTGTTAACACTTTGTGAATTTGTCAGACTAAAGATCCTGGTAAAGGATTTCTGAGTGCGACTGAGATGAAACCAGTGGAGGTGTTCACTGCAGAGACAGTCAAGCTCCCATCGGCCAAGGACCTGAAAGCTGAGAAGGAAAAGGCTGTCAAGAAAGCGGCAGCAGCTGGTAAGGATGATGAAAAGATGCAACTTGCTCCTGTAGTTGGAGGTACTGGAGGGATGGAAAGGCGTGGCGTGTCGTTGCCGAGCGGTCAAGCACACTGGACTCGGGCTCTGGGGTTTCTGATCAGAAGGGTCTGGGTTTGAGTCCCAGTCTTGACACTTGTGTCCTTAAGCTGGATCCTTTACCATTTTTGCTTTATCTTTGGATGGGCAAAAACCTGTTGGTCCTGTGTGTTGTTTTAATGCATGTAAAAGAATCCAATAACTTTTGTCACTAAGAGAATGGGTTTGTCCCAGTGTTTCTGGCAGTGGCTGCTGAATGCGCCGCAGCACCGCGTAAACCATTAAAAGGTGTTACATAAACGGGTCTCATAATTCAAAAACTTCAAAACCTGTCTGGAAATAAAAAATGATGAGCACTTTGAGACACCTGTAGATAAAGGGCTATATATTTTAACCAGCTATTCTTATTATTTGTAAGGCATTACTTCCTTCTTACTCGCTTCATAGATAAGAGCGCAAAGGGCAAGAAGGATGGGGAGAATGGAACCCAGAAGGAAGCTCGCTTCAAGGTTGAAGAACTTCCCAAGTCAATCCAACTCCTCTTCATGTTACTCAAGGTAGGATTGTGCAGAAGAATCTTCCGTGTTAATTTTTAAAAAGGACGGATTGATGTTTGTTTGTCTGATGCAAATAAAAGTATGCTTTTAAAGGTAGGGTCATAGATTGGTTTCTGTCAATGTGATGCTGATTTATAGGCATAATTATAAAGACAGATACAATAAAAGTCACATGTAAAAGTTTCAGCTGAATACAGTGTCTACTTGCAGTGGCCTCTGTTGGCAGTGTCAGGAAATTGTGCTTTGGTAAATCCATTACTTCCCAAAATATGTGCATTCTTGGGAGAACACAGTAAGCTCTGGAGAACTATGTGACCATTTGCTCCCCACTTGCCCCCCCCCCCATTCTAATGAAATTGTCTAGTCATGCCACTGAGCAAACCTGTCGCGGTTACAAAATTGATGTATGATTTTTTTCTGTTGGACTCTTCAGGACGTTCCGAGACACAACGACCAGGATGTGCTGCTCAATTTATTCTATTGCATCAAGATATTATGTCTGAATGCCGAGTGTCTCCGACAAGCAGCCAAGGACCACGATGCATTCTTGAAATACGCTCAGAACCATTTACTTATTCCTAAGTATGTATAATGAAATTCTGGGCAGAACCATTTACTTATTCCTAAGTTTGTATAACGAAATATGCTCAGAACCATTTACTTATTCCTAAGTTTGTATAAAACTCTGCAATAGACTGTGCAAGTCTCATGCAAATTTGAATTTCCGGGACCAAGATGGTTCCAACCATATTGAGCTTTATGCATGCACGATTCTGTTTTTTCAAATTCTTTAGTTTATTGTGTGAATGCCAGTACTAACTTCAATCTGGGCGATTCACAATGCAGTGTGCCCTCTACAGTTGAGCCTGGAGAGGCAATTCTCCCCAAAAGGGGTCGATAATCTGTGCATTATGAAGATGTATTCTAAACCTTGGAGTACAAAATTAGTATTTCAATTTTTTACAGATATCAGTTTTGAGACAAACATATTTCCTTTTGATTTTGTTTTTCGTGAATTATCATGAATTTTTGGTTAATTCTAGAATGAGTCAGCTATGGTCTCTAAAAGTGCCAAGTGGCATTGAATTTCTGAAATGTATTTATTTCTGAAAAAATGTTAAGTTGGTCCATGAATGATAAAATCACATCTGGTTTTTTTATGAACTCTTTTGCAAGTTTCTGGAACCTACTTGAGGGTGAACTGAGCTGTGTCAATGAAATTATGGTTCCCCTGGCCCTTCATAGCCTGGCACTACCCCATGGCTCTGATGTCATGTGGAATCTACTACAGAGAGATGTAGATAATGGAGACTGGAAAGCACGCTTCAAAGCTGGTAAGGTGCCCAGGCTATGAGCCTGATTTGCTATTTTAAGGCCTAATTCCTTCTGAAAATTTTGTAGAAAATGATCACAAACAATTGTTTGTGCTAGTTGGACCTTTTCTGTTTTCAACTTTCTTTAAGCAGCTGAATAAAATCAAAGAACTTGCCTCCAATGGTCAAACGTTAAGCTACCGATGACAAAACAGATTAAACTTCTTTGCAGTCAAATTTTCTATGTAGTTTGTGTTGCTTTACATCTATCACTGACTTTAAATTGTGTACGTGAAAGTATATCACTGCGAAGTCTGTGTCCCAATTGGCGGCTATGGCCACAAGTACGGTTGAATCACCGCCTCAATGTGTATTGAAGTATCATACATCCATGGCAACACCCTTAGCAACAGCCGTAGCCATAGCTGCCACTTCAGACCTGGCCTTAGTTGGAACAGATTTCTGCAACTTTGTCATTTTCTTACATCCACAGTTGAGCGTGTCACAGCTCTGTTACGATTTGTGGAAAAGAAGTCACTCGGTAACAACTCGGTGATCATGTGTTCCCTAGCCTGTGCTTTTAGCTCTCTCATTACATCGACTGAAGACATCTGCCCCGCTGTCTCGTCAAGGGCTATCATTATGTTGGAGACCATCCCCAAGAAAGCCCTCAAGGTTGGTGCTGGGGAAAAGTATTCTTGGCCCCAAACCTACATGGATCTTAGGAATTTATGAATCTTTTAACAATCAGTTTAAAAAAAAGAAAAACAGTAACTGTGGTTTAATCAGTGTCCTCAAAACTACTTCGCAATTTGATTAGTGCAATAAAACCTTAGGCATGTTTTGTCGACCCTAACCAGAAAGAAGTTTCTGATGTGAAATTCTTTGGCAGGAGCAATTTCTGAGAGCTAATTGAAAACAGGTCGGTAACCTGAAAATACTAATGGCGTTGGCACATCTCTTGAAAATATTAATGTTCTCAAAAAATACCGCCTTTCAAAAACTTGAAATCTATAACTCCAGGGGTTTACCTAAAGGTGGACATGCCATCACTTCAACATACTTCTTATTAAATTGGAGCCTGGTTTCAGCCATTTTAATCATGACTCTCACCCCTGCAGGTTCTAGTGGGTTGTCTTGAATTCCAGTGGGACTGCGTGGTTGAGGACCGGGTGATGATCCTAGACAACCTGTACAAGCTGCAGCATTTCCTTCCTGACACCATGGTGTTGTCCTGGGAGTTCTTCATGAATAGACTCGACACCCTGGCTCTTGAGGCTCAGGTGGAGATGGAACACAACAAGGAGTTTCCGTTCCCAATCGGTGAGTCTCCCAATTAAGGGAATTTCTATTATCATCCTGGGCCCGATGTATAAATCTGTTAAGCAGAAAATACTGTTTAATAGATGTTAAATTTGCATCGGGAATAAAGAATATGATTTGGTTTTACCCATACACCGAAGTTTGTAAAGCACTGTATACTCAGAACTTTCCCAAGTTCTGTAAAAATACTACAGGCATATTACACTGTTGGGATTCGAACCCATAACCTTTGCAATTCTAGAGCAGCTGTCTTACCACTAAACCATTGAGATTGCCCGATAGCTAGAGGCAGTTGGAATCCTATTTCTAGAAGCGGGTACTGCAACAGAAAATACTGTTCCCCAAAATTCTTTGCTAAGCAAAAAATGAGTCCGGACTGGTGGCAACACTGTAAACTTTATTAAATGTAATATTTTTCTGTGCTTAGCAAGTTTTTGTGCTAACAGGCTTTATGAAATTGAACCCTAAGTGCATAACATGCATGCATATCTGCTGGAAGTTTTTCGCTACTTCCGGTTCCAAAGCTGGCGTACATTAATGTGTAATTTAACCATAAGTCGCCAATTTCATCACTTCAGTATTACTTATGACAGGAACTTTTGATTCTTAGTCTTTGAAACGCGTATAGGATTGAACCTTTCTTTCTTTGAACTCATGAGAAACAATTTAGCCATTGAAAAAAAAAATCATGTTACGTAAGGATTTGAACGGAGACATCACTCACCCTTTAATTTCCCTGGTTAATTTGAGCAGGTCGGATAGAACCGTGCCGTGATTTAAGTGAACAAACCGGCACAGGTAGTGCAGTTCATATTTCTGGTAAAAAAAAAGCATGCGAAATATTTTGAGAAACTTTCTCACTTTTGAGAGTGGGTCTGGAATTGCACAAAGTAAAACAGAGCTCTGCTGTGGCCAGTCTTGGATAGGCTTTTACAAATGCCTTCCATGGCACTCGCTGTTAAAGAGGATCTCCGAGGTCAAGATCAATTTTTAAATCTACTCATTTCTCAATAGATAGAGGTCTTGGGAAAATGGGGATCAAATTGCAAGTCTCTAACCTCACCTTAAAACGATGTAAAAATGCCATTGTATTTTATACCCTTCAAGTAAATTTCAAAGACACTCAACGACGTCGCATTTCAGATATATGGTCTATACATTTTTGTACAGTTTATTCCTGAATTTGATGATGTTCAATCAAAACGGCATTGAATTTGACCTTTTGACTGGTGCACAAATTCCTTTTTGGAATGTACAGCCCCATTTAAAAAAAATGTCTGATGCTGTCATGTTTGCTCTGAAAGAGTATCAAATAAAACGGCATTTTACACCATTTTAATGTGAGGTTACAGACTTGTAACTTTCTCCTCACTTTCATGGGGACCCTTTCAATTGGAAAATGAGTGCATCACAAAACTGAATTTGCCCTTGAAGCTCCTCTCTCCAAGGATGTACCTGTGCTCCTTCCCTAGAACTCAAAATACACTCTTTTTGGAGTAGCTCCTCTAAAAGTTTCCCCCAATATTTGAGAGGATGTGAAGTTTTTTCTTTTAAGAGTACATCCTGCTTTGATCATCCAGTCTCCAGTGTACTTGCAAGGTAATTTGAAAAGCCAGCCCCAAAAACTCTGAAACCTGGAGCTTTATCCAATTTAAAAAAAAACAAATTCTGGTGGATTTTTTTTGTGAATGTAGGATTTTGCCAGGATTTAGCATTTGTAAAATTTTTCACCTTTCAAAAATGTCAAAGAAAAACTGCACCCCTTCGTTTACATTTCACGGTCTGTGCTGACTGTTGAAACAACCATCTTTGAGTGCCATGGCTGGGGTACAAATGGTCAAAAGATTTCAGCACAAATTGCTCTTTGTTTGGGGACTGTGGCTTTGCAGATACAAGCCATAAATTCCAGGCCTGCAGGGGTTCTTTTTGTTCTCTTTTTATTACTTTTTTTTCTGGAATTTGGAATCCGACAAATAATCTCTATCTTAAATGATATTTGTTAATAATATACATTGTATTTTTACTGTTTTTATTGAACTCTTGATGACAGTTGGTAATTGTCTTTTCTTTCTTTTTTTCCTTTTTGTGTAAATTTATTTGTAAAGAATTACATTTATTTTAATGTGAACTTGAAAGACTGGCATTTAATGACATTTGATTGGTATTGTGATACTGTTTGAAGGTTCTCTATCTGGAATGACATTCTTATTGACAATTTGCTGTTTTTCGTCTTCTGTCATTTTGATCCTTTTTATTCAGTCTCTGTGAATTGTAATGTCCCTTTTGAACTACACATGTGCTATCACTACTGTTATTATGAAATGTTTTCTTCTTATCTACAAGGATTCTAAAGTCTATTTTTGTCACACTTTTATTGACACTTTGCAACTGTTTTGTTTGTCCATGCCTCTTTTCTATCCTTTGTTTATGTGAATTTTTGTTATTCACAGGTTGCACCACTTTTCACTTTTGTGTTTTTGGTGGCTGTGTTTTATTGTATGTCTTTTAAAAGAACTATTTACTTCTTTGTTTGTTTTAGGTGTAAACTTCTTTTTTGTTTACATTATCAGGAAAAAAAAATGGTTTAAATGGACATGACATCAATTCTTGAACCTTTGAATCTTGAATCCTGATTTGAAATTCCTTCCCAGATCTGAGTCGTTCTCAAGCCGGCGTGGTGGATCGTATGGACACTTTCCTGAACAAGCAGACGAGAGCTCGCGTGGCCAGGTCGCAGTCCGAGATGAACAGCTCTCTCAAACCACGCCGCCTCTCCTCCTTCACCCTCAAGAACGAATTCAAAAAGCGCAGCATGTCTTCCCCTCCAGCTTCTACTGGTGGATTCAGCAGAGTTCAATTCGGGGCCGGTGAGTCCGATTTTTATAAAACTGTTTTACTAGGAAGTTGCTGCATGACAACTTCATTTTCCATGTAAAAAAAACAGAAGCAGCTTGTCTTTTTATCAGTTCTTTTTCAAAGTATGTTATCCTTATGTCATGTACAGGGAAGATTGATTTATGTTCCTCACTCATAGTCACTTCTGCATTATAACCCGCTAAGCACAAAAAATACAATTTTTGTTTGTAACTACACTGGTCAAAATTTAAGAGCAAAGGATGTATAGAACATGTCTCTGATATACACTGGGGCTAGACCATGGGGTGCTTTCCAAGTCGGCAAGGACAAAGCTAAAACAAGTTTGTATGGTGATGAGACAGTGATGGTCAATATTTCTCTTTGCCACCAGCCATGCGATCAACCTACAGTAGACTGCTTGAGAGTACGGACTATGGTGCTGAAACAGCGGGCCCTATTGCAGAATCCTTCTTTGAAGGTAAAATTATTGTTGTGATTGGTCGATGGTGTCGTTGTTTACACATTGTTCCTCATATACCAGTTATGATCTGCAAAAATTGTTCACCAATTTTAATGATATGTTCCCAAAGCTTTACATTTGTTTGTCTGGAATTTAAACAAGTGGTTTCAAAAGACAAGCGAGTTAAAAATGATTGATCTTGTTTTCTGAAAGCCCCAATAAAAGGGGCACTATCGTGATAATTAAAGCAGGCATGTGGCTGTACATGGAATTATGAGCTCTCATTGACTTTACTGCACCTGTGCGCCCTCCCTGCACATCATATACATGGAGGGAGCACGCGCGTGGAGTTACTGGGTGAGAGTTCATAATTCCATGTACAGCCACGGCGTGCTTTGCCCCTTTAAGGACAATTTGTTCAGATAGCTATTTGTTAACTTATGTAATGATGCAGAAATGATTTCATGGAAATAAAGCTGAGCTGAATGTCAAAGAAAGTCCATATAACATCAAATAAAGCCAGCCAGAAGGACAGTTAATATCCAAAACACACTTTATCTTGTCTTAGAGATTATTTCTGTGTTTTTATTTTTTGGGGTGCTACCTTTTCAGATGGTCATCTGCAGACAGTTCAAGAAGAGCAGGCGCCAGACATGAGCTCAGTAGATCTATCTAGCCTGGATAAAGAGACCGTACATAAGCTCATATCACTCCTCATGAAGGTACAGGCTATCCTTTAACAAGGATGCAGTCAAGTCTGTTATGGAGAGGACCCAGTTTCATGGTTCTGCTTACCACGGAAATCTGCGCTTACGGCCGAAGAATCGCGCGCTTTACAGAGTACCAGAATCACGCGCTTTACAGGGTGCCCATAAGCGCAGAATTACGTGGTAAGCAGAGCCAAGAAATTTAGGCTCTGATCATTGCAGCAGAAGAGTACATTAATTTTAAATGTCAAGTTTTCAACAATTATGGCAGAAAAATAAACTGGAAAGATTTAGTTGTGGCACCTGAACAAAGAGAAGCAGTATTATTTATTTATTTTATTACACAGCGAAAAGCACAATCAGTGCTATTAACAGTGTGAATAGGAGACGATGAAGAAATGTTCAGTTTTAGATGTGGGAGGAAAACCCCAAATGGGGAAAACGCATGCAATCAGGTAGTGACTGAAAACCCAATGTACATAAGAGCTCCTGTCTGAGTTGGGATTCGAACCGGGGTCCACAGAGGTATGTAGTATTCGCTCTACAGGCAAGTAGAGTGAAGTAGACTCCCACCCCA
>JAAFGO010001838.1:123552-134669 GCA_010994315.2 Pisaster ochraceus | reverse complement strand
GGTAGGCAGAAAGTGACAAGGCTGCTGCTTCAATGCTTTTTTAATCTGCATATCAAACCTGTGCACGTTCCAGAACTCTGTCAAGGGAAGAAATATGATGCGGAAGGTCAGTGATAAAGCGAGGCCCCATCCTGTTCACATCCGTGTGCCATGTCTGTGACCATTGACAAGCCAGCTACCCGCACAAAACTGAATCTGGGTTTGATACTTAAGCCCCGTTCATACTTCACCCGGAAGCGATTGCGAAGCGAGATTACGCAACGCAAACACTCAGTGCGCGCCGTTTTTCCCAATAGTGGCCCAAGGAAAATTCGCATCGCTTTCGCAATTCATGTGAAGTATAAATTGGGCTTTACTTGACCTGGAGAGTTGTTGAATACGTGGATGACACTACTGGGAAAGGTGGGAGGTCTTTGCCATGTTTTGAATATGGCTACCTGCTTTCAAGAGAATGTATTGGCTGAAATAGCCAGTTCACAATATACTGCCTGTTTTCATATTTATGAGAGAACTTTTAGAAGATGAGTAGTACATCTTTAAAAAACATTTCAAAAAAACTTCCTGCAGCCATTTTCTTTTTAAATTTCTTGTGCACAGTAATGACGATGGCTCTGGAATAATTGGTCAGCAAAAAACAAAAATAAAGCAAAAAAGTTGACAGTATGATGTTTTTAAAAAGGCTCCAAAACCTATGAGATTATTGTGTTGACACCTGAATATTAGTATCACCACTGATAAAACAAAGCTCCAGAGCAGTTTCTCCAAAGCAGCAGTGTTTAAAAATCGGTCCAACTTCAAACACATCGGTAAGACAAGTCGAGTACAGCCATATCACACCCAGGTTCAGTTGTTTGGGGGTCTCCTCAGTGGTTGTGTGGAACACACTCCCTGCTGGTCGATGGATGAACTGCACGCCACCCATTGTAGCTGATAAAACTGCACGTGTCCATAGCTGCAGAGTCTTCCTTACCGTGGCACAGCAGTGTCTCCCTCCCATCTTCATGTCCAGAGAGTAGCTACTTGTCTGACCTCATTTTGAAAAAAAAGTATCTGTTTTTTGCCAACAAGTAGCAACATCTAGATCTGCTGCCCACCAAATTGGCATTCTGGAAGAAAATATACAGTCTTTCTGAAATGATTGGGTGTTGCACTTAATTATGAGGAATGCATCTCATGCATTGCCACATTGAAGTAAAGGTACAGAATTTTCAATATCTCAATTTTACAAACACTAGATTAAACCTGGTGTACTGATGGCTGACATGTTCATGGAATTTGTTTAATGGTGATTGATGACAAAAAAATATATATTTACAATCGCCAAATCTGTACATATAATAGGGACTTGATTTCTACCCTTTGTATAATTCTGAGAATCCAATTTGTTTTGGCAGAGATCTAGATCTAGCTATGAGAACAGTCTTGGATGAGCTTCATTGCAACGATCCCTTTGTCATGACTTGATCGTTCTTTTTTAGTCTCCACAGCTTGTCTGAACAATCTCGTCCGTTCGTTTCCTGCCTCCTTGCCATGAAAAGGTCAATGACCTTGGTACCCAAGCCAACTCTGTTTTTGACCCCCCCACCACAGCAGCCCAATACAAGAAAGCCTGACCATGTTGCCAGTAATTTTTCAGTGAAAAGCCCCACGTTTGTCTGTGGTTACACTCTGTTGTCCCCAACGCCATCATGATGTTTGAATTGAACTGTCCGCGTCGCAAATGTTTTTTATGGTCCTGTGAGTTTATATGGCGCCGTGCCCCCCCCATGTCCTGTTTTTCCTTCAAATGGTGCTCAGTGTGTTTTTTGTAATGCACCCATCAAGTACAATCCCAATGTCCTGGGCACTTATGTTACAGAGGGAGTAGCAATGGTGGGTGGAAGGGTTATACTCAACCCAACTTCAAGGGCTGACGATCTTTGTACAAAAGACATACAACTATATATTCAACCTGGACATTTAAAAATGTGAAACTTTGTGTCAGTGTAATCACTGAGAAGGGTTGACTCTTCAATCTAAAGCTTTTTTTGAAAAAAAGTATCTGAGAATATACAGTGAGGATATTCTGAAAGATGAAGTTGCAGAACCATACGTTTTGCTGAGAACTTGAACAGAGTACGTGTAAAAGAGCTTATCACGATCTCTTATCAAAGGATACTTTGATTAAAGATCAATAACTTGATTATAAATTCAAGACAGAGTTGGGTTTGTAGAGAATGTTCATGCTAGATACAAAGGTGATAAAACCCCCAAAGTGTTTCTCTTTGTTTGCAAAGGTAAGCTTTTTGTTGCCACTCGCCCACAACTACCAATCACACTTAGCAATGTCTTTGTTCAGCAGAAACTGTATTGGTATACTGCACAAAAACACTCTTGGCAACATGTAAGCACATGTGTTTTTTTCACATCCAGAAAAATCAAAGCTGTTAAAATGTTTTGGATGTAAAACGTGAAACATTTATCTTGGGGTAAACATGTTGAATGGTGATGCAAAGACTTCAGTTATGTTAGCCATTTTGTCATTGTCCATGCTGTGTGAGTGCAGCCTCAAATTGGATAATTTTGTTGAGGCTTCAACCTCAGCCAAAATGGTTGTTAAAATGCCAATCCTATTCTTAGCAAAGTAATTCTGTGGAATGTACTTAAAATCTTTTACAAACAACTAAAATGGGAAGTAGCAGGTTTTCTCATATTTGGCAATTTTTTGCCGCTATTTTGCAGTTTGTTTGTGGGGAAAATGGATAGGGTGGGTTGTTGAGTTGGCATGCCTCACACAACCGCACTTTCATAAACAATTGTCAACAGCATCGGTTTGAGAAAATTTAGTTATGGGAAGAAACATGTGTTTCATAAACAATCATTATCAACCGTGTTTTAAAAAAAATGTTATGGGACAAACGTGTTTAATACAGGGAAAGAAAACTTACTTCAACTCGTTTTTATTTGACATTCTGTCATTGCTACTTCTTTCTTTTTACTGTTTAATTTGATGTTGTAATTTAACGCCCGCCCACTTGTCTTTGACCAGGTCCAGTGCCCCAAACACACACACCATGATGCTATCCATGCAGTCCGTTATCCAAACCCTACAATAAATAGCAACAGTATTGTCCCCCATGTAACCCTTCTGTCATTTCTAATTGTTCAAGTTTTCATTTATTCTGTTCTTCTGTCTCCATTTTAGTTCATTTCTTCTGCATGATTTATGCTATGATTTTCACTACTATTATACCCTTTTTTTTACATTTTCAGTTACTTGTTAGTGCTGTCCAAATAAGGATTTTTTTTAAACAGTTGTTCCCATCATCTCCATTCTTTCCATGTAATGATTAGCTTCAAAGACAATAGTCGTCCTTTCGGAATGAATAAATACATTCTGTCCAGTTTAGGTCAATTTCACATGTTCTGTACCAGTGTATTCCACCATTACTTGGATTCTTTTTGCGCGCATGTTTGCATTAAGCGCAGGCTTCAACTTGCGTCACACTAGCACGTTGAATAGTTGCCTCATTTGTCTGAGATACATGTTGTGCGTACAATTTTTTCGCTAAAAGCGCATTTGCATCCGAGGAATTAAGGAAAAGACTGGTGCAGGACATCCCCAATAGATTCGTCTCTAGTAATTTGTAGCCAACTTTCAGCAAGTTTGATTTCTGTTTCAAGTTATACAATTTCAAAGCGTCATGGTGAAACACTCTTAAGTAAACCTCCTCATAAACAAATTCAAAAATATAAAAAAAAGAAGGCAAAAATAGTATCTCAGTTCAAATTCAGAAACCCTTTTGTTGATTTTACCACTTAACAGAAGAACAACAATGTTAAGACTGACCAAACAAAAGACAATTTATGGCCTTAACTTTGTTTTAGTTTCCTTAATCTATTTTATACTTGTTTATTTTCTTTTCTTTTGTTCCTTTTATCTTGGAATAAATCTGCTTTCTAATATGACATCATCCACTTTCTATAGTCGGTTTATCGTGGTCTTATCTTTGGTCAAATCTGAAAAATCCACTTTCCACCAGGGTCTGGTGGTTTGTACACGTATGCACAGCAGTAGGTCTCAAGAATTCCCAAACTGGCCTTCAGGAATTTCTCTATTACCCAAACTACCCAAAAAAGTCTTTAAGAAATTTTAAAGGTCATCCTGTATACAACAAAATTAAGTGTTCAATTTTTCATTTCTAATATTAAAGTGTGTTTTCCTGCACAGAGCACCGTGTTACGTCATCTGAGTGTATTAATGGGATACAAGCAGCTTGAAAAATGCTTTATCTTAGCTCCACAACAACTCCGAGAGTCTGCTGTTTTCTACTCATTCATGGCTGGAGCCCCCAAGGTACCCTCCACTCCTCAACGACATCGTTGTCCATCTGTTTTTATGGTTCCATATTTAGTATTGTCGTGTCGGTGCAACAAGGTCTTTTCTTATATTCTTATGGCTTTTTGGTGTGTTTTCTTCCTTAAAACTGATTTTTCTGTTTTTAATGTTTCAATGTTTTTACTGTATGCATGCATTTGAATTACACTTTTGGGGATATAGTCAAGGTTAACTGAATTGAATTGATTTGAAGGTCGTATCTCCTGAAATGGTGCTTACGTGAAAAAACAAGTTTTAAAATGTCAAAAGGTTGTTTGTCGCTTAAAATAACATGGATGCGCACACAGAGTCAGTTAACGTCGAGATACAACGTTGTAGTACCAAGCAGTTTTGTGCGAGATATGACTGTGATGCAGATTTGAGTTATGATCTTGCTGCACTTAGACGACAAATATAATTTTGATAATTCAGTTTTCCAAATAATTTATAATTCGGGAGTAACAATGCGAGGACGTGGTCTTCACTGCTTGGTAATGACCAGGTTGGTGGCTGGCTGCTGTTAATGGACTGAGCTAAGCCGAGGTCCATAGACAGCGGCCAGCCACCAGTTAAGAACAGTTGATTTGATAGTTCATGCACAACAAGCACAGTGCATACAGAACTTTTACACAACAACATGCTTGTTCAGGGGCCATTTATTTGAGAGCCGGTCTTTATATTAGTAAAGAGTTCTGTATTTTTAGTTTAAAAAGAAGGTTTTTATTCTCAACACGTGTGTCAGTCAGATGCACAACTACATTGTGTGCATAATTGAGCTTAATGCGGAAGATAATGTTTTGTAGTGATTGGCTCAATATTGCATCTTGCATCATGTACTAGCTATTAGTAGCAGTTACACTCGACTCAAATCTGCACCAGTGTTCACAAAAAAGACTGCACTGGTCGATGACACCATGTGCACAAGGTCTACACATGTAATCCTGCTGCAAGTAGCCTACACTCCATGCATTCATGACTGTGTATCTCCCTCACATTGCAGATGCTGGACCATAATGTAAAGGTTGGGAACGTCTTACTGCCGATGATCATTGAGCTCTTGGCCTACTGTCCGTCACCGCAGAAAGCTCCCCAAGACATGCAGCTTCATGATTATACACTGTGGTTCCTGGAACCGCACTGTAGAATATCGTGGCTCATGTCATTTCTGATTATACTGTACAAGGTAAGGTCAAAGATCAAAGGTTGGCTAGGGCTATGGCTGTTGTCTGCACCAAGTTATGTTGATGTACAGGCAATTACAGTCATCTAGCCAACGCAGCAGCCGGAGCTGTTGGTGTTAATAGTAATGATAATAATGACTTGCTTGTATGTAGTGCTTTATCTTCAGTCATCTCAAAGCGCTAGTCATTATTTATTAGCACCAATTTCTTAGTTATACCTAAGCAAAAGTTAGCATGGAACCAGTCACTAGTAGTACATATGACACAGCAGTTTGGCTGGTAACCTTTTTTTGGTAAGTACACTTTGCAAATCTTTTTTCCTTAACAGGTGTAAAGTATATATTATGCTAACAACGTTTTGGGATTTTCTTCACATTGTGAGGAAGCAGGTCCCTTTTTTTAGCCTTTGGTAGTTTTCTGAAGTTGCCGTTCCACTTTGATGGAAAAAATGAGCTTTCGCCGAAGCTATTAAGCTGATTATGTCCATGTCTTGTATCGTAGTATAACTTTGACCAACTGGAGTTGAAAGCCGAGGTCAAGTCCCTGGTGCGTATCACCATAAACACCCTGGAGGCACAGAGGCATCAATGCAAACCCAAACGTCCCGAGCCACCGACTCCTGAAGATATCTGGGGTGCTACCACCCCACTAGAGAAGAAGAAATCAGGTAAACAGGGATGACAAACTTCACACTTTTATCTGAATTCAGCTTAGTAAACAAAAAAAATGCTGTATTTTTCTCCACACATTAAATACGTTGGGTTCTTTGATCTACTTCTCTAAGTTCTCTAGTGCTGAGGGTACTGTTCCCAAAAGCTCCTTGGAATCTAGAGGTTATCAACAGGTGGGATTGCCATCATTCAAATGTACCTCTTAAGATCTGAATTCCAGTTTCAGACTCTTGTTAGCAGTGACTCTCACCCATGGTTGAATGATGATCATGTCAGTGGAACTATTCCATGGAATTTGGTTCATAAACCAACTAGATGAATATCAACCCGGACAAACCAACTTGATATCAACACTCTGGAAAATCACGATTTAATTCTTAAATCTAGAAATAACCATATAGAACATTATCATGCTGTGGATCTGTGTCTGGTATCCTGCACACAACAGTAACACAGGCAGCTTTAATTCTCACATTATGAAAAGGACCAGACTATCTTTTCCAGCCTTTGTTTAGTTAGAGTGGGTCAAATAGAAGAAAAAGCAAGATGGCCGCTCCATGATAAAGGTCAGTTATTTGGCAAGACTAGAAAAAAAACCGTGCTAGTTTGAGAATTTGCACCCAAGTCCAATGAGTCTTTGTGAAGCAGTATAATACACATTACACAATAGTTGTTGGGGCTGAATTCTCCACAACATGGGTTCGAGTGTTAGTCGGGTCTATTAATATTAATGTCCGTACAAACTATAATTTGCTTCCTGAGACCCAAAAATGTAAAGTGCAAAGGTTGCAATGCATAACTATCACAGTTACAAAAGGTAAAGCTCCTGAAGCTTTGAAACTTCATAAAATTGTAGGCCTTGACGAATAATGTGTAAACAAAAGTTTTGTATAAGATGTGCAACTTTGGGGCATAGTAATGATATGCCGTAGCCAATGACTGACATACATTGCTGTCTATCACCACAGAGTCCAGTCTGATCCAAGCTATGAACGAAATGGAAGACCAAGATAACAGTGAGGAGGTATCATCGATTCCTTCAGCTGGTCCGTCCTCTCCCCTCCTCCCAACGGCTCCCAGGGAGATCCCAGCCGGGCTACATCAACAAGTGGAATGTGAGCCGGATATGCTGTTCGTACCTGAGGAAGAGGTAATGCATTATGGTTATTGATATTAACAATTCCATGCTGGGATAACATATATTATTCTATATATCTGTAATGAAACTAAGGATGCCTCATAAGTGAACTTAGTCACTGTATGGTAGTTTTTGAAAACTAGAAAACTAGACAACTGAACACATGCACACTTCCATAATTTGCCTGACACAAGTTCAATTTGAAGTCAATTGATGATGACGACGAAGATGACACTTCCAAAAGCTATTGCTGTAACATCTTGTAAAAAAAAAATCATATGATTCATTGTTTCCCATGGTTTGTTACTTGATATTTGAAATAAAGTGTTTCGTCCCCTTAAGATGATCCTTTTACTGCCATAGGATCTGTCATAAACTTGGGTATGATCCCTTGTTATACCACAGTTTAAGGTTGTATGGCTTCTCACTGGCACCCCTCCCCCCAAATAAAGATGTTGACAAAATAGGTAGACCGCCTTCATAGGGCCAGATAGCCCCACAGGTGGCATGTTACAATCTCGTTTTAGTAAATTTTTCTTCTCGATCCCCCCTAAAATTGGAGTTCAGTGAAGACTGACAATGGCCTTTCCATCTCTGACTCAGGTGACTGCTCTTACGATCAAGAAGTCCAATCTAAGCTTCGTAGCGTCCACCATTGTGGAGGTTGAGGAGGAGAACGAGGAGAGTGTGGAAGACTTGGTGCCCCTGAACAAGGTGGAGGCAATCCCTGCCAAGGCCTTGATGGTCAGCAAAGAGGAGCCTGTCGTTGCTCAGGCCGTACCAAGGGTAAGGATGAATCAAACTAAGAGTGGTAGAGCACCTTAAGATGTGGGGACGGAAGTGTCTCTCAATGAGGTGGAGGCAATCCCTGCTAAGGTCTTGATGGTCAGCAAAGAAGAAACCGGTGGTGGCTCAGAGTGTATGGGAGACTGAAGTGGTTCTCATTAATGTTGCAGCAGTTTCTTGGTGGTCAGCAATGACGTTATGGCTTAATTCTTGATATTTATAACTTCTTTCATTTATTTAAATAGTTTGGTTTGTTTATAGAGCCCCTCCCTCCAAGACTGACCAGTAGAAAATAAATACTCAGATGTCTTGAGAATGAGTCTGCAGAGCTGAACACAGTCTGGAGGATTCAGTCTTGTAAGGTTGACCAACGGCACCATCAGTCAGCAATGCAGGCATTATTTTAACCAATGACTTATGACAACCCTTTGGTTTGGTACTCCCGTAGGTCGTGACTGAAGTGGCCAAGGTGGAACGCCAAGCCCTTGAGCCCACGCTCATGACGGCCAAAGTAGAGTCCTTCTTCTCCCCATTTGAGAAGAGCAAGCTCCAACCGCGCTTCCGCTCCAAGAAGCAGCGTAAGATGGGCGTGGCCACCATCTCGTCCAACGCCCTGTCACAGCGCATCGACAACAAGCTGGGTGGAGGCAAACAGGGGGACCTCACCCTAGACTTATCGGCAGCTGCAGGAGGTGTCAACTCCGGTATTCCCAAGAGTGGTATGACCAGAAAGAGCAAGGAGAAGGGGAAGAAGCGATCTCAGAAGTTGAAAGATCAGTCCTCTAAGACGCCCGAGAAGAAGAGCAGTGTGTACTCGGCTGCTAAGCGTTATCATGAGGATAAAAACTACATGGCTCTGACTAGGTAATAGTATGAACAATGGTATTCAGTCCACTCATTGTTATAATACTTAGAGAACTTTGCCCATGAATGGCATGGTGTTTAGGCAAGATTTGGAACTAGTGTGTCCATATTTGCTGTAAATTGAATCAGCAGGTTTCCAGAATTACTCCCTTACAATACTTTTGAAAAACAAAGTTGGGTGTCCAGATTCAGAGTTGGGTGTACAAAGGCACACTGCCACTCCTAAGGTGAGCAGCATTGTATAATCATTGAGTTATTTTCTCGGGGGTTGGTGGGGGGGGAGGTCTTTTACCTCAGTAGGGCACTGTTTTACAATCCTGATGTCGTATGTAGGGGTCTATCCTATTGGTAAGTCATTGCATCACACACGCCCAAAGTTTTCTATCCTTCCGGCTCCAAAGCTGGCATACATTTGTCATCTATATTTCATCATTCGTCAAAAGCATTTCTTATATGCCAGAAACTTTTAATTCCTTAGTCCTTGAAGAACGCATTTAAAAGCCAAGTCCAATGATTAAACTTTTCTTGCAGAAATCATCAAAGAAAAACTAGATCAATGAAACTCCTATGGGCTTCCGCCGTAACTCAGTGAAGCGGGCGTGGCAAGCGGGCGTGGCAAGCGGGCGTGGCTTACAGTGGAATTACTTCATATATACCAACAGGGCCCAATTTTGTAGAACCGCTTAAGCAGAAAAAGTAGCTAAGCACAACTAAATTATGCTTATCAGAATAAGGTAACCCGCCAAACTAGCATACCACAAGTTCATTGTATGACTGGTATCCTGCTCATAAAACTATCATTAACCCAGGCTGTGTATTTTTCAGGTGTACTGACTGTGGTGTTCTACTTGAGGAATATGATGACGATACCATATCACTGGCCATCGTGGTTCTTTCTACCCTGGTACACAGAGACCCCGAGCTAGCTGCTCCGCTACTGCTGGAGATGCTACAAGTTGTGGCAAGGTAGGTAGTCCTGTGCACCTGTTTGCATTGGCAAGACAAGATACAGTGTTGGTTTGAATAATGTAGACAATAAAACTTAAGGCTATGCTTGGTGGAAAAATACTAAGTAATTAAGGTTTGTGGTGACACCATGTACAAATCTCTTTTTGTGAGTAGTGGTGGTTCTGAGAAGAGCCGGTTTCTGCTCGACGTTTCGGTCAATGTGCCTCTTCTCCAGAAGACGGTCAGAGCACACTGACTGAAACGACGAGCAGAACAAACCGGCTCTTCTCAGAGCCACCACTGCTCACAAAAAGAGATTTTTACATGGTGTCACTGCAAACCTTACTTACTTAGTAGACGATAAGCCGAGACCGGTCAAAGACAGGGTGTTCTTAAAGACAATGCATGAAATCTAGATGGAAGACAAAGTCCTAAAATGTGTGGATAGAAAACTTGTGACTTGATACCTAATAAAAAAGCCAAGCAAGACATTTGTTTTATAGTTGAGGTACTTTGGGTATGTGAAGGTATCATTGATGTACAGACGCATCAGACCAATCTGTTAAGGCCCGCCCATGGTAGCAACTGCCCAGCAACAACATTGATTGACACGGCAGTCTCTGCACCTTGCTCAGTGAGTGCACTGTACCAGTCACTAATACACTGTGCAGCTATCCTAATGGTGGCAGCTCCTTTACATTTTGTGATGGTTTTTTTGTCAAACTTTGGGGCATGTACATTGGTAGTTGTGATTTGCTAGTGAATAAAGGTACTGGATTTGCCAGCTGTCCATATTTCCTAAAGACAGTTCCCACTTGACCTTACACAGTGTAAAGCCGGCTATCTTTGCGACCCATGATCATCATTTTTTTTTATGAACAAGCCGGTAGCATCTTACACAAATACTGCATGCAGCATGCAGGAGTTTTATCAAATTCCTGGCACGATTGGTCGGTGAGCCACTGGGCTGCGTAGAGTCATTAGAACACTTGACTTAGTTTCAAGTTAAAACCCCAAAAGATGACGTTTATCAGGAACTATCCATTGGCATCCTTTGGTTTTTTTTGGTTTTACCTATTAGCTATTTATAGTAACAAACGTTTAGAACATTTTGTGTGGATTAATTCATCATTTATTGCATTTTCTTGTTTCTACTAGGATTGCAAATGCAG
>JAAFGO010001838.1:49107-94361 GCA_010994315.2 Pisaster ochraceus | reverse complement strand
CACTACAAACCTTGTAAAACTAAATACTATATTACAACAGCCTAATATGCACAGTTGGAAACGTAGGGTCATCGTTTGGTTTTTGTCAAACGCTATGCTGATTTATAGGCAAAAAGTATCATGAAAGGTACAATAAAAGTCACCTGAGAAACTTCAGCTGAATACAGCAAACAAAGATATTCACGGTATTTTCATCAAGACCGTCAAATCCATCCACTTTCAGCGAGGTGACAGCAGTGACCAGCTGCATCTCTGGCCGCAGCTAAACGGACGCCACGGAAATTTGAATCTTCAAAAGTCGCCTTTACGATCTTTGGAGATTCACATTTTTCAACATACTTTTATCGATTTCTAGTGATCGTGGCACTTCAGACCTTTCGGATAAAAATGACAAAATTCCT
This sequence comes from Pisaster ochraceus, assembly GCA_010994315.2. NCBI lineage: Eukaryota > Metazoa > Echinodermata > Asteroidea > Forcipulatida > Asteriidae > Pisaster > Pisaster ochraceus. The sequence continues at coordinate 93,960 of JAAFGO010001838.1, read as the reverse complement.
TTTGGGGATTACCAAAGTATGACCCTACCTTTAGAAACAAAATGCAGCTTAACATTCTTCTAAAGGACGAACATAAAAGCCTATCTACAAACTGGCTGCAACTACCCTGTGAAGTTGTCATTAACAGTGTCAATGGTAACAAGGTCATGTGAGCAACGAAGACAAAACATAATATTATTTCCAAACAGCTCAGGAAGCTTTTGTTTTTCTCAAGAATGACATCGTGTCCAATGTGGATTTGTGTTTAATCGAATTCGTAGTTTCACTATGTTCGATTTGCATTGGGGATTATAAATTTAATTTGGTTTTGCTGTTACACCGATGTGTGTAAAGCACTGTATACTCGGTACTTTCCCGAGCCCTGTGGAAAAAAAGTTGTCTCATTTAATTTCCTATTTCTTATTTCATGTGCTTATGAGGAAATACCGGCATGTTAGTAAAACTACAGGTGATCAAAAGAGCCTGTCGCATCACAAACAAGATTAAAGCAGAATAAATTTACAACCCGAAACACCGTTCGGCGTATGTTTTGATTGAAACCGCAGCTCTGTGAAAATTCCTTGGTTGTCCGTGGTTGACATAATATCTGCTCCGGAATGTGGTAGGTCGTTGGTTCGAGTCCCATCCAAGGCAACTTCGATTCCTTGGTCATACGACTCAAAAATTATGGCGAGTTTACCATATTTAGTACACATCCGTGAATGAGAAAACTATAACACTGTTCGATTGAGAAGTATAAAACGTATCAACTTCACAGATCTAGAGACACGGACCGGATGATTTTTCGAATCATCGAATCTATCTAGTGTTAAAGAAAGTCGTACTATAATGCCGAATTAATCAGTTGTCAAGTGACTGCTTTTCTATGCCCTTCACTGTGGCAATCCCAGACAGCGAGGTTGCCATCTTGAATAAGTAGTCGGTGAGCGTCGGTGGCAAATAACAGAAAATCCACGTGAAAATTTTCGACTGAATATTGGACGGGAAGTAACGAATTTGTGGGTTTTCGTCAATGAGGGCGTCCTCCACAGCAACCTGGACCGGCTCTAGATTGTTGGCGCTCATGAATCGGGTGTTTCGTAGCGACTTCACCATGTCGTTGAAGTAGTCCTGGCCGTAGTCTTCCCGTATGTGGTCTGGCGTCTTGCTCCATACAGTTTGTAACATGTTTTTGATGTTTTCCTCTTCGAAGAGGTTCGAACATGCTGCAGAAAATAAGGAGTGAAAACAAACTATTAGACCTAATCCAGTATTATCTTTTAGAACTAATTGCCCCAAACCAAATCCGCGGGCTTCACGAACAGCTTTTTGTTGTTATGGAGTTATTCATCAATGATATAGTTTAATTTGTTTGACTTGTAATCCTTCCCATTCTGCATGAACGATATAAAAAATAAAACGTAGATATTTACACTCAGTCAGAACGTAACAGTCCCCGCCCAACCCCAGTCTAATTTTGTCCCTGTTGCCCAGAGATTGTCATGCCAGTATAAAACAGTACTGTACTAGTACCACATTGGAACCAGTGCTTCTCTAATATTTCTGATTTAGGACAAAATATTGAATAAACAAGTCAAGGTCTCGTAATTTGTAATGTAACTTAGGTGTGCTGTTTTAATAGCTGTATATTTACAGATGCAGAAAAGGTCTTACAGCACATACACAGATGTTTTCTGTTAATTCTTCATACAGTGACATTAGTTTTCCTTGGTGATAGAAACAGTTTATACCAACAGCATACACGGTGATAGTGACCATTTTTTACTCGTCATGAGACGGGAATTGGCACTAAATTATCTTCCGACCTCATTTTGGTGAACAATGGTCACGTAGTAAGAGGAAATAGCCGTCAACTTACAGGAGAAATTCCCTGGCTCAATGATAATAGTCTTGACTCCCCATTTTGCCATCTCAAATCGAAGACAATCAGAGAATGCTTCCACGCTGTACTTGCTGATTGAGTATGTTGAAATAAAAGGGGCGCCAAACAAGCCTTGTATGCTACTCATATTCACGATTCGACCTGAAGAGAATATAAGAGAAGAACAATTAATTATGTCGCTAAATACCGACAACTTTTGTAGACTTTTGTAGAATGCAAAGTGTTCGTGATTACATAAAAAACCTGTTTGAGATTGGGATTGTGTGCTAAGATGGGACAAAAGAAGTCGTGGACAAAAGAAGTTGTCTTAGTTAGGCCCAAAGTGTAAAAATCTGTTTCTTGTTAATTCCCTTGTATTGTAACTTTTATTTGTACCATAAAGTATCTTTAGTTAATGTGAGCCCAGTTTTTAATTTAAATATATATAACGTCTGGTCAAACTTGTGTTTAAATCTCATACTCAACGCAGGTAATTTAAGGCAAACTTAAGTTCGACCACATTTTCAATTTCCATAACATGAGCACCGCAGCTTTGCCAGTTCAAATGAAAAGGAAAATCGAGACTGTTGTACCAAGCAGTACCAAGCTGTACCAAATACATTTCCACAAGGGCAAAATTAAAAGCCACGATAAAGATGCATGACCTTTGACGCTGTTCTGATTGGCTATCCACTTTAATGTGACGAACCTTTGCACTGACGAATCATAGGCAAGAATGCCTTAGTGACGCGTATCATACCCCATAGGTTGATATTGACGACACGCTGATAATCCTCAAGAGATATCCATTCCACCTCACCAAAAACAGCTATTCCGGCATTGTTCACAACTCCCCACAACACTGAAACGAAGGTCCAAAAATGTTAATTGGATATAAATAACAGTATTTTCTTTTCAGAAAACTATTATATTCTTATTTACAGACTTGTAATTCACTTGTAGTTCTAAACTGATCAAATAAATTTCGTCACTACTTTACCCCTTGCAACAGAGCTTTTTAAAGCGGGGTGCATTTTGAATCAACATTTCTTGAAGCAACAATTATTCATTGGCTGATGTAAAATCAGAGTTTTACTCTTCATTTGAAAGTTTTCAGTTGAATTTTACCATGTAAAAAAAATATATAAAAAAAAATAGGCCTCTTTAGGTCAATTATTTCTTGGTTTGACTTCAAACTTTATTCAAATACAAAATGTTGAACTTTGGTGCACCTTTTCCCTCACAACAAAAGCCAACAATAAGCTAGCCTACAAAGTAAACAAAATGTGGCCTAGATTTTAAAGGCAGTATTGCACCATCTTCTTACCTTAAAAAACAAATAAGTAATAACAATTACATACATAAATAAATTTAAAAAATAAAACAATCAAAATAGCAATGACAATTTCGCGGGGGTGGTTGCGGAGGGATGGTAACAGCTCTGAAAATTCACCAGGAAAAAAAATAAAAATCGAGTTTTTCAACGCATGACTCAGACAAAGAACTTGTTTGAACAAGTTGTATATTGACATATGCATTCTGAACATTTTGGGTTCAAGAGTAGGTTCATTGAGCTTTTAAAGTATATATTTTTAGTGTAGGGGCCTAAAAGCTTTTTCAAAACTAATTTTATGCCAAAATTTGTCCTGAGAAATATTTGTATCTGTGTGTACTGAGTTGGTTTCAAAAAAGTTGTCTCCAAAAAACTGTTTTTCATTTCGCTTTGAGGCAAACAAAGTAAACGTCAAGCACATACAAAATGAATTGTGCATCCCCATGACAAAACATCTAAGCCAGTACTACCTATAATTATTTATACGTTTTATAAAAAATTTGTCATCTGATTTGATAAAATTTGGACCTGTCTGTTTGTGTGTGTGATTGAAAACCAGAGGAATGAGCATGTATGAACTCTTCAATGCAGTTGTAAAAAGTATATTTAAAAAATATATGCTACCTCCACAACTCGATTAGTTAACAAAAATTGTCTAATGTCCAAGAGTGCAGCGGACTACCCTTCAATTGATTATCAATTTATCGATCAGACAGCGTAAAGTGTTTGAACGCTGATTCCAAATACTCTGACATATTTATTTTGGTGGAAACGTCTCTTATTATGGACAGAGTGCCAGTTATCATTGTTATGGTTCTGTATACATGTACTTTATGATGGGGCAATATGCATTAATCGACGGTCGTTATTTGTTTAACTCCGCACTCAAGTCTGTAGAATTTAAAGAATTTTGTAACGCCGATCTCCCCTTGTAAAGATAAGGTTGTACAGAGTGTCTAACCGATTAACTTCCATTTAAAGACAGCAAGAAAGAAAGAAATATTTGACCTAAAGAGACCTATTATTTTTCTGTGTTTCAATATAAAGTTTTTGTTAAGATACCTGTCCACTCGGCCAAAATATACAACTCGTAATATTTGAAAGAAAAAGTATTATAGTAAATATATATATAATCACTGACGTTTTCCCTCTGTTACCGAACCGAACAAGTGGTGAAAATTTTCACAGGTTGGTTGTAATTTGTATGGTGAGTTCATTTGATATAGGAGTATGACTTGGACCTCTTCAGCGTAGGCTATGCCTATTTTCCCTTACAGGGCAGTAGGCCTGCCTACGTGCATGTATGTTCTCGCTTCCAGAGCACGGAGGAAGAACGGGCATCAATGCGAAATGAATTAGGCCCATAGTGGAAACATTATTTGTGACCCGGTTTTCACTGAAACCATTTTGGGTTTATAGAGTGTGGCGAACCTCTCGTAATTATTATTCTGTCCCGTGGCAAGCATAACTGGCGTCCGGAACCTATTTTGCCCCGAATCATTACGTACGTTTTTCCGGGAGCTGAGACTGTCGTTGCTGTATACTGCCTGTCTACTTGCAAAGGGTTGGCCCTGACTCGATTTCCGTTTTGCGCTTTACATTTTGCGGATTTTCACACTCGACATTCAATAACATGCAGGGTATATATAGACATGTTATTTCATGCGTTTAGATTATACGTGTATTTTACCTTCACCCGAAACTGCAACAGCACTTTGCACGAACTGTGCCACCTCTGCCACTTGCTGTTCATTGGTCACATCCATCTGAACCACCTGCATTCTCCCTGAACACTCATCCCTAAGCTGTTGTGCCCCTTTCCCCTTCTCGAACAGACACCCAGCAAACACACGGAAGCCACGCTTGTCAAGGTGCCGGGCCACGGCGTTGCCGATCCCCGTATCACATCCCGTCACTAACACGGCCTTCCCCGGGATCTGGATCTTGCCATCGTTTAGCTTGATGGCAATGACATAGGCAATAATCAACGAGATGATATTACCGAAACACCTGGAGAGAAACTCCTCCCCAAGGCGGGGAACTATGTACCGTATAAATACAAAGGCACACAGGAAAAATACAGCAAATTTTTTCGCCGTTATGTCCACCATAGTGTTGACCGTGGGCCCTGTGTGGTGAAACGAGCGTTGATGTAAAATATGATTTGGGTGTGAATGTTTGCAAGCTATTGTATAAAACCTTCTCTCTGGTCACAGCCGTATGTAAACAACGCGCCCTTTCATAGAACGGCACGGGCCTGCCTGTACTGTACATGTACGGCATTGAGGTAGTAGAGATTGTAAATTATTGCCCTGCTCGCAGTTGTGTAGGGTATATAACGCCACGCTGCACTCAGCGTAGCGTAGCGTGACGTTTTGTTCCCAATGCAATCCGTACAGCATGGGGGCATCATGGGCTAGCTACGACAATTTGTTTGTGTCCTTTTTGTTAACTTAACCTTTTGCTAACCTCATTTTCTAGAGGAACACCGTCTGTTGACTTTTGGGCAAGTTATCAAATCGGAAATTAATTATTCAATTGCATAGGCTTATCGATGGTATGAAAACCGTCGTGGGAAAAAAAAAGCAAAAAAAAAGAAAAGAGAAGCAACTGCACTATTCATTGCCGTTTAATTATATAGACTAGTCTGATCTCTCGGGCGAAATCGCACTTGCCGGATTTTTTTCTCACAAAGGACAGTTTCGCGTCTACCGTGGACCGCACCACTTACTACACAGGGGTGTACCCCGTTAGCGTTAGGATCTTAGAGTTATAGGAACTAGAGGGCGCAGTAGCCTATATATAACTCTATGGTTAGGATGCATGTTGTGCCCCAATTATCGAATCGCCCCAACTGTGGTGGCGCCTGGAAGGACCATCTTTAATTGGGCCAATCCAAGCTATTGGGAGCCGATTCTAAATATAGTTGGGCTTATTCTGTATTTTATGGAGTACACGTTTTTCACTCAAATGTAGGGCGGTGGTGGCATGCAATGTTATTCAAATTATAATCGGCTATACTACTACTTTAATCAGGTCACGGGTGCTCTTTTAAACAAAGCTTATATTTTCAAATTATTTATGTACGACATTTGGGATATTCGTACTGACCAGTTTTAACTCATTCTTATCATCACCATTCAACAAACTTAACCATTCAGTCAGCATGTCCCCAACCCACTCTCTTAGTGTCGAAACTGTTAATGGCCAGACGTTTTCGACATTTATTACCTGCTACATTTTCTGTACCAGCAAACAATAAATAAATAAAAAGTAATAAAATAACAATAGTAAGTAAAAACAGAAAGCATTTTCTAGTATATACCAAAGTGACTGCCCCTTTAACTAAAAAAGGCGCATTGCGTCAATGAGTGTTTTCCCCTTTTTTTCCTCGGTGCATTTTGTACATGCATCAAGAAGTAGACCAACTAAACTATGCACGCTGATTATGTGGTACATATTTAGTTATTTAATACATTAATACCGTCTCATAACATTATGTTGAAATGTTCCTAATTTTGATTTCAACGGTTTTTCGTTTTTTATTCAAGTTATTGTTGTTAAATCGGGGCGCAGGAATAACAAAGTTGGTTGTGTTGTGCGGTGAAATGACCAATTTCCTCGTAACTGCACACACACACGATCGACGTCGTGTGTGAAACCGCACACACCACCAACAACCGGCCGTGCCATGCCGTGATCATCCACTCGTTACTATTAAACCCGTTGTTAACTTTTCAGTAGTGCTACATCTGTACATGTACCTACTCTTACTTCTAAGTAGTAAACGTCAAAAGTGAAGCATTCTCATCAGTTTTATCAGAAGTTAAACGATGGTAAGTAGGCTATTTGTATCTCGTTTCATTCTGAACATGAGCGTTTCGGGCCTAAACGTAGTGTAACTGTAACTTACGTAGTGTGGCATGTGTGGGTTGTACTCAACTTGCTCAACTCCCGGTCTCACTTTCTTCATGTTGTTCTGGTCGGCGTTTAGTTACTTGATCATGATGCACATGGTCATGTAAAATGACACTACATCTTAAAAGTTTTAGCCCATAAACATTTTTAGGCTTATATATTAAAAGTAAAGTTGGACCTAATACCTGTTTGTTTGGAGGCTTGGATTGAGTGTGTTTTTTTAGGCTGCTTGCTTCTTTACAAAAGTGGCAATTTGGATCACATGATCCACACTACACTTCACTGGTCACCGCCTTTCATCACGAAAGTACAGCAGGCTGCCAGTCCTGGCCCTTGTGCACACAACGTCTGTACATGGTAAAGCTTTCGTCAAACAATTGAATTACATGTGCTTGGATGAAACCTTCTCGAATCACCTCAACAAAACAAACTCCTTTAAAGATTCTGTTCATTTTGTTTTAGTTTATACTTACTTTAATAGTTTATCACGTTAGTGTTCCTAGTTTTTGCCGTTTTTTATTAATTATTGTTTGACACTTTAGGTAAAAAAAAAAGAGTCAGGAGTTCCCCATGACTAGGTAGATAGTATTAGTAATTTGTTCTGCCTGCCGAGTGTCATAAGCTCTTGGCCACCTTGTTCCTACCGTCCAGAGGATCCAGGCTTACGATTATTGCAAAGTTATGTCATGATAGTGATAGTGAACGGTAGCCATACCTATCCTAGCTATAGTTTATTACTAAATGTCAGGTTTAATAATCAAGGGTTGGTTGTCTATTGTCTGGTACTTAAGTTGGTTAATTGATCATCAATATTTTAAAAGTTTGCTTCATTTTTAAAGTTTGCTTTAAAAAGATTTTTTTACTACTAGACCAGGGTGTTCTACCAAACCGATATGATACTCTTTGAAAACTTTGCACATGAATACATGTTGATTTATTGGCAAATGCAAGAACAGCCCTGGTCAATGCCTTGGTGTACCTTGAAACATTCCGATTGAACTTTACAATTTGGTCAGGGGGTGCCCTTTTTAAAATGAGGAAACACCTTGCTGACCTTGCCCTTTCAAGAACGGAGCATCAGTCCAGCAAGAATTCAGAGAAAAAAAAACAAGAGGAGGGAAAAGAGTGTCAATGGGAGTCGTGTAGAGTAAACACTCTGGGCATATATATGTATGGTTGTAATTATTGCTAACAATTTACAATTGCAATTAAACAATTAAGATTTAATACATGAAAATGAGAAAGTATTTACTCTGAACTCAATTTTTGTTTTCTTAATAGGCTGACCAACTAACAGAAGAGCAGATAGCAGGTAAGCCAGACTGAAATACACTGTTTGCAGATTTTTGTCACCTTTTTTTATGGAAAATAGTTTACATTCTAATGAAAAAAAAAGAAGAAGATACTTTTAAATGCCAGCTTCTCAATATCTTACTGTAGTACCTCTGATAAAAAACATTAATTTAATATAAATGTAAACAAAAAGTTTTAATCACAATCGATTCTTTTCAACATTCAACACACAGAATTCAAGGAGGCGTTCTCGCTGTTTGACAAGGATGGCGACGGCACCATCACCACCAAGGAGCTTGGAACAGTCATGAGATCACTGGGTCAGAATCCCACCGAGGCCGAGCTGCAGGACATGATCAACGAGGTTGATGCTGATGGTATGGTTGAAATATGGTCTTTAAAGTCAAGTTTAGTACAGTGCTCGTGAAACAAAACACTCTGCAGGATTCATGATTCAGTTTGTGGAAAAATGCAGATTCATGCTATGGGAACGCCAACTTCATAAAAATGCTAAGCGGAAAATATTCCTTTGCATGTTTATCATCAGAGACCAGTCTATCATCAGAGACCAGGGGCAACAGAGGCTGTGGTCTTCGTGTAATTCTAGGTCTGGATACATTGGTATTTAGAACCAACAATAGCAGCATTAATTTTAATCCTTGGTGGTGTGCATGAAGTTAAATACAAAATATAACTTTCTGTCACTGTTATTGTTTTTCTTTTCACATCTTGAGTTATTCTGTTCTCATTTCTTATGAAAGGCAATGGCACTATCGACTTCCCGGAGTTCTTGACGATGATGGCGCGTAAGATGAAGGACACAGACAGTGAGGAGGAGATCAGGGAAGCCTTCAGAGTCTTTGACAAGGATGGAAACGGTTTCATCAGGTAAAATTTGGAGGTCACACAAACCAATCTGAAATGTTGCTTTTTGGTACCCTTGTTTTCTGTATTACAGTCTTGTTAAAGGAACTAGAGAGGAGAGTAGCACTTAAAGGGTTTTTGCTAATAGGTTGTTAGCATGCTTTTGGTCATTTGTTTTAGGTACCCTGCATACAATAGTAAGAAAAGCTTTAATTGTTAAGGAAGCCCATTAGTGCCACCTTGCATTTGGCTTTCATGTAGAAGTGTTTTTTATTCACAGTGGTAGTGTTTCTTATTCACATGGTAGTGTTTCTCTTTCAACTGGTTAATGCCACACTGGCAGCCATCTCTTAGTATCTGGTGGCCGTCACTTATTATCTGGTGCCCACCACTTAATAGCTGGCGGCCATCATGTTATTAAGTGGCAGCTGCCAGTTAATTAAGTGTAGGCCACCAACTTATAGCAGTGACAGCTGCCAGTTAATTTAGTGATGGCTGCCACTATATAGACTAGTTGCTGCCAGTTATTAATTTGAGGCCACCACTTAATTAACTGGCAGCCAGCATTTAATTAAGTGGCGGCAATAACTTAATTAACAAGCAACTGCCACTTTATTAACTGGTGGCGGCAATTAATTAAGTAGTGGCCGCCAGTTAATAAGTGACGACCACCAGTTATTAAGTGTTGGCCACCAGTGTGACGCCAACCAAGAGAAAGAGGAACACTACCGTGTAAAAGAGTTGATTAAGTGGTGACCGCCATTTCATAAGTGGCATCTGCTGGTAAATTAAGTGGCGTTTGCTTGTTATTTAAGTGGCAACTGCAAGTTAATTAAGTGGCAGCCACCAGTTATTAAGTTATTAGTCCACCAGTCGATTAAGTAATGCTTAAAAGGTTCTTGCCAATAGATCTTTTCATACTTTGGCCAGTTGTGTTAGCTACCCTGCAATAGTGAGAATGGCAGTTCTAATTGTTATGGAAGACCATAGTGCCACGTTGCATTTTGCTTTCATGTGGAAGTATTTCTCCTTCACCATTTAGTGTTTCTCTTTCACCTAGTTGCCGGCCACTTAATAAGTGGTGGCTGCTAACTGGGGACGGCCACTTATTAGCTGGCGCCCACCACTTATTAACTGGCGGCCGCCACTTAATTAATGTTGACTGCTAGTTAATTAAGTGGCAGCTGCCAGTTATTAAGTGGCGGCCATTACTTATTAGGCTGCCAATCAATTAAGTGGTGTCCGCCAGTTAATAAGTGGCAGCTACCACTTAAACAAGTGATGGGCGCCACTTTTTAAGGTGTGAGAGAAACACTAGCACATAAATAGAAACACCTCCATGAGCCAAATAGAAACACTTTCATGTGAAAGTGAAACACAAAGTGGCACTTATGGACTTCTCATTTAATGAATGGGACCAGGGCTCGATTTTCGCAAAGAGTTAAAATTAATCTCAACTCCAAAACACTCCTCATTGCTAAGCAAAGTGTGATGTCACAATACAAATCACTATAGTAATACTGAGAACTCATCTTAAGATGAATCTTAGTGCTTTGTGAAATTGACCCAGGGGTCAGGGCTGACTATCTTTTCCTTCTGGCCTCGGTTTGGTTACATTGGGTCGATGGAAGAAAGCAAAATGGCCGCTCCATTATAAAGGTCAATAGCACAGACTTGTCACCAGCCATATTGCCGTGTGCTTTGTTTAGCTTGCTACTGGTTTCCTGCTTCTTTTCCTCAGCAAAATTATGAGAAGTACTAACAATATCTACTGAGCTGGTATGTGAAATGAAGCCTTAAACTTATAAGCGGGAACCTATTTGTGGAATTATCTCTTGGAGGCTCGCTGTTTTGAGGTAAACAAGTATAAACCTGATCAAATTAATTTTTACTTTGCAGTGCTTCTGAGCTTCGTCACGTGATGACCAATCTTGGTGAGAAGCTGACAGATGAAGAGGTTGATGAGATGATTCGAGAAGCAGACATCGATGGAGACGGCCAGGTCAACTATGAAGGTATGCTTGGAACCTACTAAATTCTCACAAAAACATTCATCGGAAGTTAGCAATGCTTTTCCTGGTGATATACTATTCATCATTGTTTTGTAAATATACATTGTAGAGAGCTGAAAAAGTGTCATTTGTGTGAGTGAATTGTCACTTCCAGCGAATTGTCACTTAATCTTGCAAAAACAAATTGTTGAAATAGTAAAATGATTTGTTTTAGTAATTAGAAGTGGAGTTACTCTTGTGTAAAAGATACTCGAAATTTTAAACTGAATTTTAGTAGCAAGTGAGGTTTGTGGAGTCATCATGCATTTAACTCTCTCTATGAGTTGCGGTGGTTCTGAGAAGAACAGGTGGTTAACAACTTGAGGTTTCGATCACTGTGTTTTGATCATCTGCAGCAGAATGCTTGACTCTGTTGCTGTATGCTGCATAAGTAATGAAGAGGTTTAGCTACCAGGTGGGCTTAGCTCAAATGGTGTTCGTAGGTGGGAAATGGAACAGGTTAAGCTGGGCTTAGCTTGATGATGCGTGTAAGCGGGAGCTAGAACTCTGGAACTGGATCCTACTGCAAGTAGGTGGTGAGTGTGTGCTCACTCAACTATGTCAGATGGTAAGAAGCTCAGGAACAGGTAAGGATGGAGCCTAGTGGAGACAGAGGGTGTTGACGACTCAAGTCTCTAAGGAGTAGGGATGTGACCATCCATATAGGATATCCATTGGTCAGGAAAGGGAGAGCCAAATGTGGTAGCTGATGGATATGTCTTGAGAAGAAGCCATGTTTGTAGATCTCTGTGTCCTCTCTGATCCGTCTGGGGTGCCATTCCTGGATAGGAGTGATGACTTATGCAGCACTCCAGTCTACTTGGTGGTTGGTGATGTTGGAGTGCTTGACAGTAGCTGACTTCTCTCAGTCACCCTGCCTCATGTGCTATGATCTAGTGGGAAGGTTAACTCCAGTTCACATTGAATGCGGCAAACTCCTGCATGGGTGGAGGGACTTTGCTTTTCCTTGTGTGATTGAAGAGAGGGGTGTAGTTTCCTGGGAGTTGAGTGGTAGACCTTGATACCTGCTTAACTGAAGATATGCTGGAGATGTTTGGAAGGGGGACCTAGGTAGGGAAACAAACTGAGGATGTTGGAGGTTGACCTTGGGTATAGGAGACCCTTTGTTCAGGTCTGGAGCTGTGCTTGCTTGTCTTGATCTGCTGGAGTTGTAGCCATTCTGCTGCAGTGTGGTCTTGATATGCTGTAACTCGTGCTGACGGTTTTCTGGGTCACAGGTGTTGTAGGCACATTGAACCAGGGTAAAGCTGACAGAGTGGGGTAATGGTGCTTAGGTAATGCAATGAGCACTAGGTTAGGTAGTGGTCGGTGTGGGTGGGTTTACCGCGGAAGATGCTGTGGTGGATTGTGCCGTCTGGTTTCCTAGTGATGAGGACATTAAGAAAGGGTATCTTCCCAGACTTCTCTCGCTCCATGGTGAACTTGATCCTGGGGTGTTTCTGGTTGAGATGCTGCTGAAAATTAAAGAGTCTGGTCCGTGGGCCCACCTAATGAGAGTTTTATCAACATAGTGGAGTCACAGGCTGGGTCGTAGAACAGCGGTGAGTAGGAACGACTACTCAAACTCTTCCATGAAGATGTCAGCCAGAACCAGGAACATAGGAAATTCCATGGAGGTCTTGACAATCTACTTGTCCTGAATTGAAAATGACTTGAAGAAGCACAAGTTAGAAATAGATCATGAATTTGATCAGGTGAAAGATCAGTAACGTCAGAGAGAGAGAGAGAGGTGGTGGGCAAGTCTCTCCTTCACTTTGAGGCAAGCCTCATCTGTGGGGATGTTGGTGAAGAGAGACTCGACATCAAAACTTAGGGAGAATTGCAGAATTAAAGAAGCGGTTACTCGAGACCTTGAGGTTGAACCCTGGACAACCCTCAAAAACCTAAAAAAAACTTGAGAATAATCTCGAGTTACCGCCTGTTTAATTTGCATTCCTCCCTTACTCGGATGTCAGTGGGTTGAATGGTCAGGGTGTGGGTGATTTCGACGAACTGGCTGGAGTTGGAAACGGGGCGGAGAACCTTTGCAAGGATCTTCACTGTTTTGTAGGTAGGGGGACCTCTTGAAGCAACTACTCTTTAGACATGGGTCTTCTATACCCTCATTTCCATGAGGCTTCCTCCTTCCCTGTTCCTGTACTTGTTACCAACTGACATAAGGCAGTGAGCACACACTCACCACCCACTCCTAGTAGGATACAGTTTGAGCTCTTGCCTACACGCATCATTGAGCTGGGCCCAGCTTTAACCTGTTCTAGTTCCCACCTTTGCACACCATTGAGCTAAAGCCCACCTGGCAGCAGTATAACCTTTTTGGCAGTACTTAAACAGCTTACAGCAACAAAGTCCATCATTCTCCTGAAGAAGATCAGAGCACGCTGATTGAATAATTGAGTTGTTAACAACCGGTTCTTTTCAGAACTACCACAGCTCATAAAGAGAGTTATTTATTATATAGTGTCTCCACAAACCTCAATTGATTGAATTCCCACCACCAAGTTTAAAGTCTTACCGATTAGTGTAGTAGATCACGACTCATAAAAAATACAGTAAATAAAAGAAGTCAAAATAATCTAACGTCCACAAGTCACACAGGTTTGCAAAACACTTTTTAACATTAATTAGTATTATTTTGTTTCCCTTTCAGAATTCGTGACAATGATGACGTCAAAGTGAGCATAGACACTTGTCTAATGACACCACTATACCTGCCTTTCTGGGACCACTGTAATCCACCAAAGTATATTTGCTCAAAAACCAGATTCTTGTGGATTATTGTTTTACCAACTACTGTTTGTTGTCATTAATCGTGTTTAACATAATTCCGGTTTTGAGTTTTACATGTAACTCACACAGATTCTTAAGTTGTAAGTTGTCCTATTTCATGACGAAAAATTAATAACATGTCTCGGCCTCAGTCCAATTAGTTTTCAGCAAATGAATCCATCACATGACTTAAACGCTGACAATTTCAATGATACGTTTTTGGCAAAGTTACACTTTTTGTTTTGCTTTAAAATGTGCACTGGCTGGCTGCATGTGCTGGCTCAGTAATTAACAGATAGTTAGTCAATTTCCTGGAGATAACACTGTTTTAGGTTGGCTTAAATGTTCGACTGTACTTTGGTAGCAGTTCCCACTTTACACCCTGTTCTAAAATCACCAAAACTATACCCATCAATATGATCACCTATTTTTGAAATATAGTGACAAATCAAATGGTTGTGTTAAAAAAATACAACACTTGACGTTTTTTCACTGAAAACATTTATACTGATGCCATCAGAATCTCAAGCAAGAGATTTTCAACCAAACCTAGAAGAATAGTTTTAAAAAATTAAAACAAAAATTAAAAGAGAGTGATAAGCCTAATCTCTTCAAATGTGTACAATTGTATTCTCTAATATTTTGGAAACTTTGTTATTGTGACCATACTTTTGTCTTTAATTGTTCTTGATGATAATAAAACATTCGAATTTATGTATAACGTATAAGTTTTCAAGTTCTGTCAAGCGCACACTAAATATTAAGGCCCGCCCTCTTGCGGTCTTGACATCCAGAGTCACAAGTGTAACCAGTTCCTGTTCTCCATATGTCTTTTATGAGGACGTTATACAAAACATGGATTTTCCATTCATCGCCTGGGATAAATAATTATTTCGAACGAATATTAGGGTGAGCTTTCAAATAACCCTACCGAAAGCACGTTTGAGTGACGCCGTGCCGCACGCAACGACCGTCTAATTTGACATCGAGCCACGAAAGTCAATTAAGGGGGCTGTTGAAAAACTATAACGTGGTTGGTTTTTTGTTCCCTTTGTTATTCTTATTGACCAAATTGCTGTCAAAATTTGTTTGGGGATGACGCCGGTGTTGAAATAAAAACGCGGTTCCTTACACAATGCTATCAAACTCACAGCTGTTCCTATGGCCCCCATAGGCCTATATGTATCTTTTTAAGAATAAGGTGAAAATCCCGTTAATAGGAAAGGTACAATTTTTGTATTTATTTGTTATCATGTAAACAAATGTTATTAAAGATATACGCCAACAGTTAATGGAAAAAAATCGCATTCTCGTGAACCGCCCCTCCGATCGATCATCCACTCCTTCAGGTATTTTCTCTAGTCCAAATATTACAATGAAAGCATCAGTTTCTGCATCTATTTTGCTGCTCTACCCCCCCCCCCTCGATGCATATTCCATGGGTAATACGTTTTGTAAGTAAATAAGTTATTCCTCACAACGCCTATAACCTTTCCCTCCTTTTTCGCGTTTACACAAAACGTCACTGTAGAGTTTGCAGTGGCGAACCCAGACTTTTCATGGGGTGGGTGTGTGCAAAGACATACTTGTTTAGTTATATATTTATTTGTTTGTTTGTTTGTTTGTTTGTTGTTTCATTTTTGTGTATGGGGGATTATTTGTTGTAATTAATATATTTTATTTTTAATGGAAAAGAAATTATTTGCAAAACCATCGGCTGAACTTTGTAGTCTCACATCTGTTTGAATCAACCAATAAAATGAGGTCCTTGAATTGTCATAATCTTCAAATCCTAGTCAATATGCTAGCACTCTCGCCATCAGCTAGTCATGCGCAGGGAAATTACATTATCCACTGCACGTAGGGAGCTGGTCCAGAAAAACAAACCCAAACACGGCCTACCAATGACACGGCCGGCGAATTCCCACTGCGATAAACATAATAAATTATCAGAAATTTCAATTAATGTTAAAGATCTATCAAAGCAATGACGATAGCGGAAATTAGGCCCAATAGCTGGCCGTCGGTAAGATTTACCTTGATGGCGCAAAGGATCTTGGGATGCCGATGCGTCTTCTTATTTTATTATTCGTACGGTGTGAGACGCATTGCAGTCAGCCGTTCAGAGTCCAGCATAAAATGCATTGGGTGCATAAACAGGTCCGCAATATTGAATGATATTGACCTAATATGTATGCCATCTTTATTAGACAAATATAAAATAAAAATGGAACTCCTCGCTTTTCTGTTACATAGATGTTTTAGATAGCTGTAAATTAGGCCAATAGTACGCAAAGAAATAGCAGTATAAAAGAACAACATCATACTAATATGTTATGCAAACAGTAATAATGTATGAATAATTATTCACTCCACTTTTAATACCCCGAAATCGGACACGTCGTGTTTTTTTCAAGTCATGAAAAATTAGTTCAATAAAACTAACCGTATAAAGCCTGCTATGTAGGCGTATCAGTAACCAGAATTGTTGTTATTTTTACAAAAAATAAAAGCAATGTGGCGTACAAAAATTGTTGAGTAAGGCTGTATCCGAGTTGGCGGCTACGGCTACGGCTATAGTGTGTTGCCAGGAACGTCCTATACATGAAGACGCAGCAACCCAGCCGTAGCCGTAGCCGTAGCCGTAGCCACCAATTCGGACACGGCCTTATTCATTATGACGCCATGTGACCCAGTTGTAAGTAATCCGCGCATGCCCAGTAACCTTGACTGAAGAGTGGCCGCAAACGTCCACGGCCCCAATTTTATGCTTCATTATTGTCAAGGATTCGTGTACGAAGTGCGGCCGTATCAAACCATTCCACCGTCTTCTCCCCCAGACAACCCTTAAACATTTTCAAAAAATGGTAAGTCGAACTTTACTGTATTTCTCCTCGTCGATTGTTTCGCAGAGTCGCGGAATTCAATTTTATAGGAATAGATCTGGCTCGATTAAACGGATGAAATTTCGTCGCCCTTATTTGGGATCGAGTCCGCGTTGGTCTATCTTAAATATTAATTAGACGCTTACTCTAGCGTCCTCTGGCATAATTTGGTCAAGTATACAGCATCAATCCATCTGCGGGAACATGCTTTGACCAATTTATCTTGTTATTGCTTTTGAATTGATTGACATACGCATTATACTCAATTGAGAATGCACACCTGTTTAAGTAATGAATGTGAAGTTTTCCTCATTTGTTTCGGGAACAAAAGATAGGGCGTACGCTTTTGGGGTAGTGTTCCGTCGGATTTAAACTGTTGAATTACTGGTTTTCTGGGAATTTGGTAAGAATAAAAATGTATTGTTAATATATTTCTTTGTCAACCTATCCCTGAAAGATGAGGAGGGAAATCGTGACGATTCATTGTCTTTATTATTTTTCACCCCTTTCAATAATTATTATGCACGCCCGTTTGAAATGACTTCTTATCTACGCCTTCAAAATACAGCTGCACCTACCATACTATGATGACATTATTGTCAATCACTAATTTGTGTATCATTCATTTGCTAGACAAGGATGAGAAATTTCCCACTTTTCTCCGAATTCAGACTTTTTATGTCTGCCTTGTGAAATAATGCAGACAATTTTGTCCGAAAAAAAGAGAAATCCTGCCGATCTACTTCTCTAGTGCTGAGGATACTGTTCCCATGGGTGGCACATAAACAAATAAGTATATAGCTCCAGGGGTTACCAAAAGGTGGACAAAAACTCAAATTTTGATCTTAGTTTCAGACTTTTTTTGTCTGCAATGGCTCTCACCCCTATGGACAAAGGACTTATGTGACTGAAACAAAATTGTTTATTGTCAGCTGACTGTTTGAGGATTTTGTCTAGGCCTTAATTATGATTTATTTTAAGAAATTAATGAATTGGCTGGACCATCGTCATGATGGCATTGACGAGAATTACGAACAATCAATATTCAATGGGAGCTTAGTTTTAATGGAATTCAAATTGTTGAACTAAATATCAGTGTCCTTTTATTATGCAGGCAGATCAACTAACAGAAGAACAGATCGCAGGTAAGTAATTTTATGCGCTTAAAAAATGTATTTTTAGGTGGGTGGCATGAAATTAATTTAAGTCTGGGTATTTGGGTGTGTGGTTGTCATGGAGCAGAATTGGATTTAGTTAATTTTCCAACATTTTTGAAGGTCTCGGTATTTGAAAATATTTATTGGGCTGTGCTCGATAGGCAGGAGTGTGCATGACGTGTGGTCTATATTGAGGACAATGTTGATTATCAAAATGTCATAGTTGAAGCCCAAAGTATTAAGGAGTAACTTTTCTTTTAGTTGTATTGCATGGTTGAGAAATGACTTTATGTTGCAGGTCCACTTTTCCCATAATATGTGGCAAAAGGCCCCCTTTTCAAAACAGAGTGCCTAATATTATGGGAATACTTACGACCAGGGTCGTTAGTTTTATCTATGCCATTAAAATGACTGAAAGAAATAAAACCCCATTGCTGCATGCCTGTCTTAGTCTGACCTCGGTCAATTGGAATTCGCCTAAAAGGCACTTACAGATGCAGGGTATGCTTTTGGTAATTGTCAGGGACCAGAATCCTCACTTGGTGTATCCCAACATATTCATAAAATAACAAACCTGTGACAATTTCGGCTTAATATTGGTCATCGAAGTTGCAAGAAAACATTGAACGAAAAACACCCTTCTGGCATGCTTTCTGATGCCCGAAGCCTTTCTCAGATTCAAATTTGTTGATGCAAAATATTACCTTTTTCTCTAAAACTACCTTACTTCAAAGGGGGTCGTTTCTGACAATCTTTTATAATATCCACAGCTCCCCAGTGCTCTTCACTCTGTAAGGTTTTATGGTAATTATTTTGTGGAGTAATTACCAAAAAGTACACCCTGCCTTCAATACAGTTTGCATTTGATATGACGATGCCTAATGGGTGAGTTTTTGGAAATTGACCTTACGACGAGTACATCCAAAATAACTCGAACAGTAACTGAAATGCACTGCGATGTTATCAGTCATGAAATTGTAGATAAGCGACGTATGTACACGGCATAATGTACTGCAACATGGTCGGTCCAAAGGTTATGAACTGCCATGAAATGAAATCAGAACGCGACTTGAATGCAACTCTTTGGTATATTATATTCAACGCGAAGTGCGAATGGATAATTACCAATGCAATATTGATTATTCACAATGAAACGTCGCATCACGACCAACTTAGCTTTAATTTATGTGATATCATGGTTTCGTGAATGCAGTATAAATCAACATTTTATGTATTCCTTTCGGGGGGGTCTGTAAGGCACATAACTCATATTACATTATGATCAAACCAATAAAACGTTAACTTGCTACAATTTATTTTGTTTTAAAATGGTGATGCAACTCTTTGGGTTTTAGAGTGTGTCATTTAATTTGATTCTGTGTATATATTTCTGAAGACATGCATTACTCAAATGTTTTGCGTTAGCTCGAGCAGGGTTTTCAATATGATCTCATTCAACCGCGTGCAACGTTTGTGAACACATTTTGTTTTCAAAGATCAAAGCACTTTAAGCAAGGGTTTTTGGGTGTTTTTTTACAGCTGGTGCCTGTAACTATTTAGCATTAATTAAACTTTTGGCTACTGCTGTGGCAGTAAAGCAGTGTCGGGTCGTTGTCGATGTGCACATTGCATCTCAAAATGACAACGTGTTCAAATGAAAATGATTAAATCCATAAGATCCATTTAGGGGTGACGTGCAACGAGGAGGAAAATCTGTCCCTGGGGCATGCAAGGCGCGGAAAAACCTCATATTAAATACACGACAAATAGTATTCAATAATAACAATTTATCGGAGAACAAAATCATGAGAGGACTTGCATTTGAAAGCTTTGGAAACTGATGCGTGTGTTTTCAAAGCAGATAGTGAATGCTTCGTAGTACTTTGTAGAAAATGAAACATATCGTGGAGTTTCCATAAACAGTTCATTTTTCTTTAATTTGCAACCGCCTGCTGTGTCTGCCATTATGCAAAGTCCAAAGTAGATGTAAAAACAAAAATAACTTTATGCATAATGCATTTATATACGACTATTAGGAAAACAGTTTCTGGGTGACATGGCAACCGTGCTCGCCCGCACGATATGTTCGTCGCGGGCTGTTGGGGTTGCATTACACTGTATTCAGAACTAAAATGAAATACACCTTTTCACTCACCCATAGACTATTTTCGTTTGATCACAAATTAAAGACTTACACTTTCAAAAACGCAGCAATGGTTTCAATACATTTATAACAAATATATTGTTCAAATTTGTATTAATCGTTGAAACAGCTAGATGCTCGCTTGTGAGAAAATAGTGAATGTTTGTGTATTTGAAATTCGTCGTGGAATTCCTGCACAGTTTTGATGACCATTTCTGGGGCCAATTGCACGGCTCTGCATGGGTATCGCAGAATCCGGTGCTTCGGGTCCTTCTCTGCGAATAATAGCCTGAAAGAGGAGGGGGGGGGGGTCAGTCTTAAACGGCCGTTTCAAACCGGCAGTGTCCTGGCCCGTGCGATAAACGACCGAGCCGAAGGCGACTTCCTTCAACGGCTACGACCGCAAGGTTTAAAATCGTATAAATACCTTTCCGTTAAAAGAATAGCCAAAAACCTTTACAAGTTGTGAACAAATCTGACAGTTTGGCCTCAGCTCGCCTCGACTCTGCGTTGAATTTCTATCCATGTTAAGTGCCAAGTATGCTCCTCGTGCAAGTTTAAAACTTGCGCGCTTAACTTTCAAAATTCCGCACTAGGCAAGAAGGCACGTACCAGTCTCGCCACCATGGGCAGCGCGCCGTATCGATACCTCTAGTCACTATTAACCCCTGCTGGTAGGGATGTGCTGAAAAAATTGAAGAAGAAAAAAACTCTGAAAAGAGTTTTACTGTAAGCCCCTATTTTTCGCTTACGGTAAGCAGTCATCTAATTTGGCACTGTTGCAATGGTAGGCCTACCGATGTACGAGTGATGTTATCACTGCAAAATGTCCTCTCGTAGGACTTGGAACTATTATAATTCAGACATCTTTAAGAAAAAACAACAACCCCAAAACACCAAAACATTGCATGATTTGTAAAAATTGATATTCCCTATGAATCACCATGAGTCACTGGCCTTTATGCTGTTGTGCACGAGTTGTTTGTTCTTCATACGTTCTCTTTTTATGTATTTTCACTTTGTGGCGGTAAAGTGTATTCACGACTTTTACGCGTGCGACAGTGTTTACTCAAAAACGTGTTTTCACGCTACTAAATATAGGTCTTTTATTTGATTGGATTCACATTAATATTTAATATTAGAGTGTGCACTGTGTAAATAAAATGTAAATTTGCTCACAAGGTACTATAGTGTTTTCACGCTGGGTTGGCAATATAGTGTGTCTTAAAAGGCACTCGAAAGTGAAAAGGGATAACTATACTTGTCACGCTGTTTTCCTCGAAAGTTAAAAAGGTAACAAAACATTGTGACATCGTCACGCTATTCTCATCGAAAGTTCAAAGGTAACAAAATGTTGTAACATTTCACGCTGTTTTCCTCGAAAGTTTCTTAGACCGTAGGGCCTACTATTTTACCGTTTTCTGAAAGGTAAAGTCTTAGGTAAAATTGAGATTTTTCAGCAGGGGACAAAAGGGGGCTGTTTTGTCTGTGATCGATCATGTAGAGATTGCAGTGAGCCCAAAGATTTGATGAAGGGCCTAGAACTATTTCCTAAAAAATCTGAAATGAGTTAAACCAGGCCATTTTAGAAGCTGGGTCGTATAATCAAATTAGTTCGGGGGCATGTATAATTATTTGATTGCTTTGCTTGCAGAGTTCAAGGAGGCGTTCTCGCTGTTTGACAAGGATGGCGACGGCACCATCACCACCAAGGAGCTTGGAACAGTCATGAGATCACTGGGTCAGAATCCCACTGAGGCTGAGCTGCAGGACATGATCAACGAGGTCGATGCTGATGGTAAGAGAAATTTAGGTTGGAAAACTCGTCGACTTGTTTACTGAAATCTTCGAAGTTATAAGCCTTGAGCAATTTGAAGGCCCCTTGTTATTCTTAAAGACGTTGACAATGGGTCGTTTGATAAAATCGGCGAGTCATTTCTTGGAGATTGCAAGATTTAGTAAAAGTGTCAATAGTGTGTCTTTACAATAGTTAAGCCCGTCTGTTCGCCCTTTGAGAGAGAATCCAGTTCTGTGACCACAATCTCAACTTCTTTTTAAACTTCAACCTTGCCACTTATTTATAGCTATGTATTGATTAATCATATTCCATTTTAGAAAGAATTGTTTTAAAATAAAACTGTGTTCGTTGTTCACGTTCAATCAACAATCGCAGGAAGGCGACGGCAGCAAAATTGCTTGGTTATTTGAAATAAAAGGCCTAGTTTGCAAAGACAATCCAAAACCCCCAAAACGGACCAGCCAGATATAAAAAAATAATGAAATATTACTACACCTGTTCATAAAAATGGTGTAAAAACAAAACAGACATTAATACAAACAAAGTAATGCGGTCTTTTGATGATACGATGATTACACATTGATTCACATCAAGCTTCGGTATTTCTGATAAACAAAGTGTGGGTTCGATTCCCCTCGTGACACTTGTGTCCTTAAGCAAGACACTGAACCATTATTACTGCGCCCTTCGGATGGGGGATTGGGGGGGGGGGACGTAAAGCCGCAGGTCCCGTGTGTTGTGTCATGCGCGTAAAAGAATTCCAAGCTCACTTATCGTAACAAGAAGCTTGGTTTGCCCGGTGTTCCTGGTTTGATTGGCTGCATATTGCGCCACAGCACCTAGTAAACCATTACATGGTGCAATGTAAAGGAATAGGTCTCAAACTTCAAAACGCACTCCGCATACCTTGCAGGGAAAAAAATACTGAGCGAAGACGTACATCGGGTGTAATAAAGCGCTATAAGAACTCTGTATATTTATCATGGGAAAACCTACGATTTAATGATTACTTGTTGTCCAAGTGCAGTATTTATACGTGTTTTTCCATTATAGGGCCTCATTTTTACTCGCAAATTTAACTTTTTTTTAGATGAAATAAACTACGAATAATTGGTTTGGCATTGATTCAATCCTCTTTTAATGTTTATCTATAAGTTCTGCTTTCCTGTCACCTATTTATAGACCCCGTGTTGAACGAGATCGTTAAAGGATGCACTTCTCCTATCAGCTGACATTAACCTAAGATATTTTTCCTCGTTTTGTTGTTAGGCAATGGCACTATCGACTTCCCGGAGTTCTTGACGATGATGGCGCGTAAGATGAAGGACACAGACAGTGAGGAGGAGATCAGGGAAGCCTTCAGAGTCTTTGACAAGGATGGGAACGGTTTCATCAGGTATACAAACTCCTAAAAATGGTAGATTTGCACACAAAAAAGGAAAGTCTGTAATCTAGTATAGGCATTTTTCCACTCCGGCTAGCCATATCATTTATCGTCAAGTAGCCTAATCAATTATTGATTCTGCAACAAATACCATAAGTGGGGTGGGGGGGGGGAGGAGTGGAAAAAACAACCCCAAGAACGTTTATGTTCAAATTCCAATATAGACTTGGTTCCAAGTCTGTGATCGTGTTTTATTTCCCAGTCTAATAACGCCTTGTGTGGATTTACCTACACCACTAGCCTACGATCACGAGTTGGGGCGTGCGACAGGCAATCTACGGGGCATTTTGCGTGGCTGAGAAGAAATAACCGCGGTCTCGGACTTGAAATCAATTGTAAACCGGCAGTTGCTCTATGACTTGATACTTCTTTTGAAGGCTACCGTTTTGAGCGCGTGTGTATAGTGTATCAACCGCACGAAAACAAATTCAAAGTCATACTTAAAGGTGCTATGATCGAGCAAGGCATTGTGGGTACAAAATGGCGCGGAGAGATCTTACACTTCTATACGTAGTGTAAACCGCGCCATTTTTTGCAGTACCATTAGAGCGAGGTTGGCAATGATGAGGCTTGTGTTTATGGATGTGATTACAGTCCTCTTAGTCTTACCCTATATTCTATAATATCAGTACGTGCTTCACCTGATGCTCGTGTGATTATAATACATTTATATGTCCTCGTCATTCACTTTAAAATGTACTTATTTATCGTTGATATCCCTGCATAAACTGCTTCTGTCACCATTAATCACGGTTTACACTATGTGTTTATATAACTGGCTCGTTAAATTAAATATGAATAAATACAAAATGTTGTTGTTTCTATACATTATAGATAGGCCTATTAAAGAACCTCTTCCTAATCAGTCAACGTACACCATGCTAAAAGGAAACTTTTGAATGTTTATCCGAATCCTTGTTCCCTCTCAACATTCGTGTTTGTTTGGCTTGCATTTTTAGTGCTGCCGAGCTCCGTCACGTGATGACCAATCTTGGTGAGAAGCTGACAGATGAAGAGGTTGATGAGATGATCCGAGAAGCAGACATCGATGGAGACGGCCAGGTCAACTATGAAGGTATGTCCTTATGCGAAAAACCTCAGGATTCCTTGCACTACAGACGGAATACAATCACTTATCAAATACTACTCCAAAACGGATAGTAAAAGCTTTTGAATTGCCATTGCTTGCATATAATGACTGTAGAATGATGAGAAATGTTCACAACTGTTTCGTCATCAGGCTGTGTTCGTCAAATGTTGGATGAAGCCCTCCTCCAGCTAGCCCGTTTCCATTCTCTTCTCCTTGCTATATTCTAGTCCATATTGTCGTTTCCAATGAGTAAACAGCTTTTATTGAATTGCATTTACTTGCATAATGACAGTAAAATGACAAGATGGGGTACCAGTATCACTGAATCACTGGTCGTTTTAAGTTTAAAGACAGACCACCAATTTGATTGTCTTTATTTATTTGTTCTTGATACAGAGTTTGTCTCAATGATGACAGCCAAGTGAGTTTCTTTCAGCCATGGCAGTTGGCGGCATGTGCCTCGATTTGTAGCAAGTATATCAACGGCTGGTCATACGTGTTTTTTTGCGGTTTTTGTTTGTTTCTTTAAAAAAACCACCATGATTCCGAAAAGAGGGCTTTCCTTCGTCAGCTCTTTATGGAAGTTTTAGCTTCACAGCTGGACGTATGTTTACACCCCAGCTCTTTCAATTTATATGCCCTATATAAAATAAGTGAGTTTTAAATACAACTCCGCCCTACTGAGTGAAAACAAGTTTTGGGAATGTTTGACAGAAACCCCCAAACTCTGAAAATGGACCACTTATTGTACAACACCGTTTGTTTTACATAGACGAGTTGTAGGATTGAATTTATCAGGCAACTCTAAATGACAGCGGGTGATTTCGGAAAAAGTAAATAATAATATAAATAAAAATAAATTCCAACAATGGATGATAACATGTTTTTCAAGTCAAAACACCTTGCAAAAATTGGAAATTCATCCATCCTCTTACATTATTTATAAAAAGCTTTGAAATCTTTTTCACGGTGTATACTTTTAATGATTATTTTTTAAACTCGAACTTTATTTTTTGCTTAATGTTTTGGGCCAAAATGCCAGAATGTAGTTGTTACTTTAATGCATAACATACATAGTACTAGAACGTCTTTGTCTTTAACATTCCTTTTTTATCACAACTAAACCGGGAGAATCGCGGCCAAATCGATTACATTGAATCAATGTTTAATTCGGGAATCAAAATACCTAACTTTCATACAGATGATTTACTGAGTGTCAGTATTCGAATACAAAGTAAAAAGGAATACTTGGATTATGTGTCACTAATATTTTTTGATCAAAGAGCTGCCGAACCGACTGTTTTATTTTTTTACCCAATTTACCGAGCTGATAAGGGTTGCTAAGCAAAATACCACGTCATTTGTAATAAATTAGTCCCCTTACGTTTTGCTTTTAGAGAACAAAAAATAAAGAAATTCTTTTCATTCCTCTATTCATAGATCTTTGACAAATAAGACTTGCAATTGTAAATTAAATTGCATCCAGCGCCAAAACAAAATTAAATCATAAAGCAGTTTTTTATTTTTACAAATCTATGTATCTTTAGTATTTAGAAGAGGAAAATCAATTAAATTAATTTTGGCGAGCGATGGTAAGACTTAGGTTTGTGATTGATGTGAATTGGGAAGTTGTGGAATTTAGTTATGACGCATCGTAGTAGGGTAGCCGCCTATCTTTGACATACACACATCCCCAGAATAATCATTGTACGAAATTGCAGGTCAATTTACAGGTTTTTTTGCAGAATTGATCTATGAAAACGGAATTTTATAAAAGGCTTTGTCTTGATATGATAGAAATTATTGAGTACTCGAACGACACTGACAGTGCCAAAGTTTATCTTCTAATGTAATGATCAATGTTTTAGTTGACTGCCTTGCGTATTATATACGGTGTAGTTAGTCGGAACTTGGAGTGTTATTTAAGACGATGTGTAGAGAGTTCACTTAAAACCAACCATGGGTCATACGTAACGTTATGTCTTCAGCTCAAAATACCCCTTGGATTTCTTAGGTTTTTAGACAGTTCCCATTATCAACACAAAGTAATCCATGATAGAGCAAAGGAAAGTTTGAAACACTGCCGGCTTAAGGATGCCTATTGTCTTACAACAAAATGAAACAGTACTTCCATATTCATCCTTCCAAAACGTGAGCCAATACACTAGCTTTATCTTGAAAGCTAGGCTCAATTACATCTATACTGGATTCGTCTTAAGATGAGTTGTCATTATTGCCACAGTGACTTTTCTATTGTGACGTCACACTTTGCTTAGCATAAGATTGATACACACTCTAAAACACCCCCGAGTCAGAATTGACCCATATTCAAGGTCACAGAGGGCCTGAGCTTTTTCCGGTAATACTGAGGAAAGTGATCAAACAATTTTTTTAAATTTTTGACTGAGATACTGCGTAATTTTGACCCTTTTTGGGGTAATTTTGACACAACTTCCGGGTCATACTTATACCCAGAAATGGATCAGGCCCCACGGGACCCCAATCCGGGTCAATTGTGACCCGGTTGTATTTATATTGCATCGTAAGATCTAATCTTAGCTCCTTGCGAAATCGAGCCGAGCTTACGCTATCTTTAGGTTTCAATCCGGCAGCCCATTAAACAATTTGCCACAAAATGTGCTGTGACACCATTAGCAACAACCTAGCAAGTTACGAAATAATCCCAAAGTTAATAGAAACTTCACTTATGGATGCTTTATCTGATGAAAGTCATGTTTTCGCAAAACAAAAGCAGTTCGTTCATTAGGGGTTCTTTAATAAATTCGTTTGCAGCGATCGATGTTTGTTTTTGTCGGCTACTTAGGGAGCCAGGATATTTTTTTTAACTACGATAGTATTTCGAGGAATAGTATTTACAACTTGATTAATAGAAAACATTATCCATCTGTACAATAACTCAATCAACATTCCTTTTGTTCCCATTTATAGACAACATTTTGTATTTTTTGTTTTAATGAAGGCCGGGAACAAAATTATACAAACCCCTCATGCGGTGTATGTTATAATTTCTGCTTTAAAAAAAGTGAACAAGGTATCTCAGGAGACTAATGTTAGGCCCTAGTTGTAAGTTCTACAAAAATTAATTTACTGTGATCAAAAGTGTATGTTAAGAGAGTTTCCAGTCTTTTTATTTTCACAATATTATAAACAACAAAAGTTGTTTAAACTTCTAATAAGTTATTCATTTGCTCCAAGTGCATGACATATCAGACAGATGTTTGGACAGCTTTACCGTACGAATGTGCAATACAAGGCCTTAACTGCCTTGGGTATCATTTGCTTATAATAACACAAATTGTCTTTAAAACGTTGTCTCCCAAGTAACTGTGTAATTTTTTTTACTCGCTTGGACAGTGCTCCGATTTGGCAGAAACTGTTTTTTTATGAGGTTGTCTTTCACAGCTAGTAATCCTTGTGGGTTTGCAAGTGCACACAGATCTTGTCTTTGTGGAGAACCCGGTTACCGGCCGAATAAAAAACACGTTTCATGTAGGCCTATTCTGTTGTGATTGGTTTGAAATTAAGTTCCCCTAATATCTAACCAACGGAATTTGTATAGCGTGGATTGGGAAAGATAATTCCACTTGGCCTGGAATGTTAAAGCAAGAGAGGAAGGCTCTCTTATTGCATCTCGAAGAAATGGAAGTTCATACATCTCAAGTAGCCTTTTCCCACCACAGTGAGATATAGAGGGCGCCTTTTTAATATTTCACAGCTCTGATGGGTGCACCACACTAAATGAACTCCCAGAGCAACCAGTGCTTAATGCTAAAAAAAATAATAACTCTTATGTCTCCCAGCCTTTTGGAAACCAATCAAATATAATTTCGGACAACTAAACTTCAGACTTCTTTCCAATTTCTGGCAGGTCAGCCGTTTGAAAATGTTTTCTTACTACCCCGGAAACCCCCCTAAAAGCGCTTTTTCCCAAACCGACTTGATTCCAGTCTTCATGAAGCACTTTTACATCACCACTTCCCCAAGTCAAATAAAATCAACTTTAAAGCCTAGATTTATCAAGTTTCCTCAAAAGTTTAAGCTCAGAATCCCCAGGTTTTGATAACTTGTCAGTCATAATTACACAACCTATTAGTCGCATGACCCCAAAAACGTTCTATTCAAATGGTTTGGCGCGTGAATGTTAGCCTGTTTAGTGTGGTGCACCCTGGTTTATAATAATATAGTGTGGTTTGACATTGGCATTTCTGATTCACTGAGTGGTAAGCAGTTTCATTTGCTAGGTTAGTTTAATCACCTCTCCCCGTGGTTTAACCCGATCAGATCAGCCTCAGACACGGGGAGATCTTTCTTCAGGGCATCTTCAACGAAACTGAAGTATTTTCTGCCTGATTTTGATAAAAATAATTAGTGAATCTGTCGTTGGATGGATGTAGTAAGTTTCTTCCTCCATGATCCAAGTTGTGAGTGACTGACTGCTGCTTTGCTAAAAAATCAAACTGATAGTGATCGATAGGTGGCGCAATTTATCTGGCATGTGGGACCTGGATTCAAGATGGCAGCCCCCACGAGAAGAAGAGAGAGCGGAAAAGTGGTAAGTAAAACTAAAGACTGATGGTATAGCCATAGTTAATAATGTAGTAGTATTATAGTATCAGTAATATTACCTCTATTTCCAACAAGCATATTCTTTTGTAGGTTTCGTCCTTCGCTCTTACCGAGCCCTCACTTGTTTAAAAAAAAAATGTTATTCGATTTAAAGCCGAAAGACCGAGTCTCTACTTACAAACAAGGCTCTACCGAACCTCGTAGTCGTAGTTCTAGGAGTAGACTCTACTCACAAACCAGGACTTGTGCAAAACAATGCAATCTGCTACATGGATGATGAAAGCAACTAACTTAATTGGTGAAATGAAAATAATTTAATTGTTTCATCACAGTTTAACCTTGCCATAAAATTGAAGTTTACTTCAATTCAACTCAATTCAGTACACTTATTTCAAGTCTATACAAAAAGACTCAAGTAGAAATATCACTGATGTTTCATAAATTATGTGTATTCTTAGAGGTATGCGGGTCTATTTTGAGTTATGCACTACTGGTGTTGGGTTGACAATGTAGCCATCTGATCATTTTGTTTGTAATTTACATCACTGTTTATAGAGCATTTGAAAAGTAAGCATTTAGCCTTATTGCGGAATTTCAAATTAATTACACAAAGGAATCACCCAGTTTTGGAAAGCCTTTTCTTTTGGATGATTTCCGCTTCAAAATGGTGACATTCTTGTGTGAAGTGTGTGGTCGCCACTGTTCACCCAGCCACAAAACAATAAAGAAAATTGAAGTGAACACCGACCCAGGCAAATTTTTTATTGGTTACTTGAATATTAGTTTCACCCAGAAAACGGCAAGGGGGAACAAACAAAGACGGAATCGAACATAGTTTTTCCAAAGGCAACAACATTTTCGGATGTACATTTTTCCAAGGTTGGTCTCAAGACTAGCTTTAGTAAGTTTCTTTCGAGAAACAGTACATTTACTTTTACTGACAAACCACCCAGAAATTACCAAGTCTATCTTCCATTACTGGTACTCGCAATCGTTAAATAAAGAGGGTTAAAAAGAAATCAAATAAACAAAATCTTTTCAAATTTGCACTATAAAAACTCCCGTGTCAGAAATGACCAGCAGGACTCCAGGCTCCCCAGTATAGGCCTGACCCCATTTCTGGCTCAGGCTGACCCGTATTAACTGGTTAATAAAATTGAATGACTCGGACTCTGTGTCAGTCTGACAGAGTCTCGGTTCTTTTTTTTATTTTGACACAAAGACTCCTGGCCATACTGACCCGGAATGGGTCAGGCCCCCCCCCCCCGGACCAAGAATCCGGGTCAATTCTGAACTGAAAGTTTTTGGGTAGTCACAATAATTTTACTTAATACAATGTAACAATTGATTTATCTAGCTGGTCTCATCTGTCAGTTTGTCTCACTGTCAAGTGTTTCATGTCCTTGTCCAGTCCGAGTCATTGTCCGTCACAGGGAAAATCTTAAAAGCACTATGCTTCACATTTCCCCCTGCATATTGGTAATAATGTTAACAGTCCATTATCTTAAATTTGTAATAATGATGTTTCAATCGCTGTTTGTAGGTATGTAATGCTTCAACTATATTTGATACATTTGCTTGTTGTTACCAATATTGGTATAAATGTCTAAACTAAAAAAAGGAGAGTGCGGAATCGGATATGGAGTTACGTAGCGAAAAAGAAACGACCTAAGGCTAAAAAGATTGAAAGACATAATTTTTGTTTGCAATCCCTGAATCATTTTCTTACCTGCTAGGGCCTATTTGTAAAAAAGTGATCAGGCTATGTAACAATCAAAACAAAACTACAGTAAAATGCAGTACAATAAATTGGGATTCGTGTAGGATATCACTTTAGTGGATATTATTTTTTTATTCAGAAATCGCGCGTTCAAACACCAAAGTGCGCGAGAAACAATACAAATACTGATTCTTAAAAACACTATTGTAAACAAATGTACAATGAAAGTGTGAAACCACTCCGGAGAACTTGATGTACACTGTCGGAGAATCTAGTGTCGATAAATCATTATAAAAAAAGTGAAAATCTGAGACAGAAACTTTTTCCTGATTCTAGTTATGTGGAAATGGGTTCCCATGACATAGTTACGTTTCTGCTATATAATGGACGTCCACTTCCCCATATCATTATATTACCACAGGAAATATCACGTATAGTAAGATCTTTAAATTGTAAAAATGAGTGCAAATTTGCATTGAATAAAGTTGTTTTTAATTCTTCTGATTCGACTCGACTCGACTCAATGTCGTCCTTTTCTACCATCTCCCGAAAAACTTTGAAAAGAAATTAACTATATACACCGTCAAATTTATCCAGACGTTACGTGAAAACGGCGGTCAACATGAACAGACTGTCAAAAAAGACGAGCAATCTTTGACAGGAACAATGTTGCTTTTAAAAATATGGATTTTTATAACCATTAGTCTCATACTCAGTTTGATAAAGCTATAATTGGTTTAAAATTGTTTGAACCTTGGCGCAGAGTCCATTACTTTTTTAGAATGTTTGTGTGAAAGGATTTACATGAGCGCGCCCTTTAGAGCTTGTCTATTAAGCAAACGAGAAGAGGGCGCCCTTCAAGCAGCCATATCAAGCCAATTAACACGCAGTCAATTAACTGGGGGCGCCAATTAAACAAAACTTTATCAAGTGATGAAGTTTGTTGGCGAGTTGACATTCACGTGACATCTGAATAACAGTAAACTTATTATTTATATATACACAAATCAATTATTATTATTATAATACCAAACACGTTAACACAAACTACTTGCTCTCGCTGACTCTGAAATAGTCCGGTTTGAAAACTTGATTAAAGTTGTGAATATTTGCAGTGTAGTTTTGATCACATTCTAGGAATTCAGTGATTAAATAAAATATATAAAATGATTTTGTAATTTTTGTAAAATGACTGGGTACCGTTGCGGTTTTGTCTGCCCTTATTCTACCGTAAACTGTTAGAAAATATCACACAATTAAGAAGTGCATCTTTGAGCACAAGAAGAAATCACTCCACCATCATAAGACATTTCAAACGAACACTTTTAAAATGGCCGATCATAAAAACGGAAGACTCCGTAAGTTGATGGTCCGCGCAAACTCGACCACTGTGGCTGGCTTGTCGTGATTGTCCAATCAGCAGTCCAATAATGACATGATGTCACTTGGCGGCCATTGTTAAAAACGCCCTCAATTTGGTGACGATTTTACCCGATCTTCCGAGGGTGGTGGAACACATAGACACGTCGTCCAACCGTCAGCTGTCGCACACAACAAGACAGAATGAATGGATACAACAAGATGAGGCGGTATGACATGGGCTGGGAAGAACTTCATTTTGATGTCATCATTGTTACAAACTCTGAAGAAGAAACAAATCAAATCAA
Source organism: Pisaster ochraceus (assembly GCA_010994315.2). NCBI lineage: Eukaryota > Metazoa > Echinodermata > Asteroidea > Forcipulatida > Asteriidae > Pisaster > Pisaster ochraceus. The sequence goes on along the minus strand of JAAFGO010001838.1, from coordinate 61,362 downwards.
ACATTATCAATGAGTTTAGTTTCATTATAGTGTATGAGTAACTATTCAAGGTGGAAGGATGGCGGTAGGTTACGAATAAAAGGCTAACTTTGCCTTCGGATTGGGCGCTTTGTGCGCTTTGGGCTATAAAACGCGTTTCCTATGAAATGAAAACGGTTGGAACGATGTCTTAAAGGTAGATCATTGAAATTGAGTGTTTATTGTACGGTCTGCCTTTTTTCTTTTAGGACCAAATTTTTCGACCCCACAAAATGGCGGAGCTTATGTTCCGCTGGTTGTATTGCCAGAAGCAAATTTATAAAATGTTTCAATCACTCTCACAATTACAACACACTGTAGGTGTTTTTAGAGCATGAACAACTCTTAAAAGGATAAGGAGCAGTTCTAAACAGCGACATTTGACCAGATTTGACGGCAATGTAGCCCTTTAATCCGGACCGTAAATGAAGATACGAGAATACAATGACATCGCGTATTTCTTCGTTATTATTAGAGTTACAGGATCTGCAGGAGGGGTTCCAAGTGAATAACGAGAATACTTTCGAGTCCGTTGCGTAAAAATTTTGTCTCTTACTATTTTTTTTTATATAAAAAATGTATTTATATGTTTACTTATTTATGCTTATTTATTGTCTTGTATTGTTTGTTGGGGTGTTTGTTTGTTTGTTTGTTTGTTTGTTGTTGTTTTTCTGGGGGTGGGGAGAGATTCTTGATGTATAGAACCACTTTGGCCATTAAAGTTCGCAAACAGACAATTTGAAGCAAGTTTGATCTTAGTGTGTCTTATAATAATTAAGATTAAAGAAATAAAGCTGCATCAAAAACTGGAAAGGAATGTACCGAGACAAAACTATTTGCTTCCTTTAAAATCATCAGTCTGTCCTTCCAAAATCTTTACCTTCAAAGTTGACCTGGCCGTCTCCATCGATGTCTGCTTCTCGAATCATCTCATCAACCTCTTCATCTGTCAGCTTCTCACCAAGATTGGTCATCACGTGACGGAGCTCAGCAGCACTGCACATAAAACAGTTACAATTCGTTTACTATACTTATCGGATACCCATGGTCTGATCTCTAAAAAATAATTAATTGTGTGATATTCATTATTTTCATTAAAGCTCACTGTTCTTTTTTTGTTTTGGACTCTTTCTGTAGCACCCTCTTGTGTCAAAACATAAACAAGTGAACCTTTTGCACTGTAACATTGTCAGGCCAGCGATGCATGGATGAGCATCACATAATATTATTAATATTAATTTGTAGATTCTTTTAAAAGGACAGTCAATTACTCACGCAAATCGAGAAAAGGTTAGCAAATTTAATCTTGGTTGTTTTTGTCTCCCCCAGGGGTACACTGCAGCTGTTACTCAATAACATCATCAGTGTTTAAATGCATTGTGCAATTTGCCAACAAAAGAGGAAATTGAAAAAACTGGCGAAAATGGCAAACGATTCCAGCCCTTAAATCAAAGATTATAAAATTAATAATAATTAATTAATAAAAATCATCATAGTGGATGTGAATGAATGTCAAGTTGTAAATAAATGTCTTTTGAAATTGTAGTTGCAATGTGGCCATGTATACGTCCACCGAACGGATTCACTTTGGCTCAACGAACCTAACCCCAATCTCATCGTGGGAGAAAAACAAATCCACTGAAGATGATTGTGCAACGTCAGGAATGTGCCGTTGCGCATTATGATTAACAGGCATAGGATCTAAGACGCACGTGTTAGCATCATAATGAACTCAAAATTGTCTTGGTTTTTTCTTCTTATCTCTTTGAGTGATGTATGAGTGAGATTAAGTTGTCAATCGTATCATTTCTTAAGGAACAGGTGACGATAAGGGTTTCTGGTATTCGCATAAAGAAGGGACCCACCATATTCAGCATATTTGAGGGACTTCGGTCGTCCAGGGAGCGGAACGTTTTGGTACCGTCAAATAGTGCAGCGACGTACGACATGCCCGAAAGCCTTCTTGTTTTCCAATCATTTTTGAGTTCTATCTGTTATTTATTGTCTGTTCTTGGATTTGTTAACTTGTCAATACTTTAAAATCCAAATCCAGGCATAGTATATGCTCTGAACGTTATACTGTGAACAAAATGATTAAACAGCCTCAAAAGGTGTACACAATGACTGTTTGTTTTGTTGGACGACAAATTGATACAAGTACTAAAATTCGAGGAGCACTGCAGAGGATATTTACCTCTTTAAAGTGACAAAAAAAAGTTTTTAAAAAAATAATAAAAACTATAAATAATAATAATGCTTCTAAACATTGTTCGGGTATAGGGAACTTTGTGCAGAAACTGACCTGAGAGAGTTTCAGAACCTTCATTGTTCGTAACGGTTTGTTTGTGCCCTGTTTCATTGTTAATATTTTTGAAATGAAAGTAACATTTTACAGGTTGGAGTTTGAGGTATACAGTTTTAAGGTCGCTCCCCATGTCAATCTGAAATTATGGACGACAAAAGATAACGGGGAAGATGTTCATAACAGTTACAATCATTGTAGTCAACGAGTTTGTAGCAATCTCTCATAGCTTGGAATACCTCATTGGATATGAACTGCCACTAAAGGTTAATAATCAAATCACAGGTGTGAAGAAAACCTCCTAACAGTAATTACCCTGAGCAGTTCGGACACCTTAACTCCGAAAAGTGGTCTTATACTTTGCCATACTTCAAACAAACACAGGGCCACGCCCGTTTTATGTGAGCATACAGAGCCAATTTGCATTAAAATGTTTATAGCTATTATTTTATCATGATTCATTTGTAGATTGTGTTCAAAGTTAAATTACCCCCCCTTTCCTTATAACTCTTATCACCCTCGCCATTTCCATTACACTGTGCCCGTTTTAGCACTAACTCATCTGTGAAATTAACATCATTAACATTAAGGGTGGGAATTAAACATGGAAGGCAAACCCGGAGCTCTCTCCGCAACCACGCTGCGTGTTTTTGCCTTGTGTACGCTTTGACGGATATCATTGCGCCTTCAGCCAAATGGCGCTCAATCGAGGTAATCATGGACATGTACTGCAGGCTGCAAATTCAAATCAAATATAGCACATGTTCAACACATGCTTGGTATGCATGTAAATATTGCGTTATCGATTCTAAAGTTAAGTAAAAACCACGCACGGTGTAGCCGGTATCGATTAATGACGAGGGTTAGGGGTTGCCCCCACCCCCTCCCCACTAAGTAAACATACAGGGGTCTTATTTTGCTATGCCAGGCCCTCTTAATTTATGATATTTCCTGATTGAAAACGAGGATCGGACAGTGTTGTTTGTTCGATTCTAACGATTGGATGTAAGAAAACAAAATGCAAATCTTGTTTATGTAGTGAAATTATATCTGACACTAATTAACATGAATTAAAATAACATTGTGTTATAAATACTGATTTGTTGAAGGTTAAAATTATTGGTTTGTTGGTAATGGCTGATCACTAGTTTTATTGTATGTTTAGCAATTGATTGATTGATTGGTTTGATTGATTTATTGATCGATTGATTTATTGATCGATTGATTACTTTGGGTGGTTGGATAGTCTCCTGAGCAGGTTTCCTGCTCTCCAAGCCCTTGAATACGCATTGGTAGATTGGCAGTGTTTGAAAAGATGACTGATGAAATGACTAATCGACTCTTTTACAAATCTACAATTTTTAGGAGTTTGTATACCTGATGAAACCGTTCCCATCCTTGTCAAAGACTCTGAAGGCTTCCCTGATCTCCTCCTCACTGTCTGTGTCCTTCATCTTACGCGCCATCATCGTCAAGAACTCGGGGAAGTCTATCTCGCCATTACCTGAGGCAAGTAAACACAACCTTATTTTCATTCCATGTTATAAAAAAACATCAAAATTAGTAATACCTCTCGAGCATCATCATCATGTTTCCGCGGTCGGAAGGGAGTTATATTTACCGTCGGCATCGACCTCGTTGATCATGTCCTGCAGCTCGGCCTCGGTGGGATTCTGACCCAGTGATCTCATGACTGTTCCAAGCTCCTTGGTGGTGATGGTGCCGTCGCCATCTTTGTCAAACAGCGAGAACGCCTCCTTGAACTCTGCAAATGGAATTGTATCGATTTTTCTTATAGATGGATTGAAAAACACAAATTAATTGCAACTGTGGGCCTGTTTCAGTTCTGGTGCTGCGAATTAGCCTTTGTTCAATTCCTGTTCATGTCACCCGTTTTCTTGATGGTTATATACCGTTCCGATTGAGACGTAAACTTTCCTTATTTTGTGTAATGCAAGTTTTAAAAAACAGCGAACGATAGGGTTTGGTCCCTGTATTCTGGTACAGTTTGTCTTAACAAATACCACAGCACCCGTGTTGACCTGTGTAGGACACTGGCAATATGACAAGACGGACATATCGTCAGATAAAAGTTACACAAATATTTAATCCCCCACTGTTTATGTAAAACCTACTCTGCAAGCAAACCTCTAGATCATTATTTCCACACGCTGATCGAAAATATAAACGGCAATTTAAGAAAAAAATATGAATGCTTAGTTTTAAAAATATTTACATTAGTATAGTGCTGAGATATATTTTTGTCTGAGTTTTTGTCTGTGTGATGTGAACGTTGCCCCCCACACAGATTTTAATAGTTAATTTAGCTGAAATATAATCCACGCATAAAATGGCCGTGCGCAAAAGCCTTACAAAAATGTATTCATTGTTTACTGTTTTCCCTCGAAAACAACTTTGTGTAATTTTTTTTAGCACTTTATTTCATGCAATTTTCACAGACCGATTGTTTAAGGGGTTAATTTATAAACCAGATGATGTATTGAATAAATTCTTTCATAAACCAGTAGATTAACAGACCTTTAGAAAAGTCTTAATTTTCAGTCGTCACATCGAACATTACTTGAATTTCTTCACTCCTTTTAAATAATGACTCGATTTTGAATAGTCTGAAATCGTTGGCTTGTAAACATCTTCTTCTTCCTTGTCTTGTTGTTTTGTTTTTGTTTTATGAAAACGAAGTACAAACCTATAGTCAATCCTTTGCAAGCATTGCTAATACCGTCCCCTTGTCTTTATTATGTCAACTTAACCAAAAATCCTCAGGTAATTCCCAGAGCCCGAGACCATCTTCTGTGATTATATCCGCCTGATTGATCCATCCCTTGTACAAACATTGGGGCTGATTATAACTTATGGGTCTCCAAGTTAAAGGGGGTACACACCCCCCCCCCCCTGACACGATGAGGATGGAGATGCCATAAAAGGGCATGCGTGGAACACGCGTTATCTTCATGCTTACCATATGTTTGGGTGCTAAAAAGTCACACAATCAATGTGGTAGTAATTCACCATGAGTTGTTTTGTTTTATTCGAAGTAGGAGTTTGTTCCAATTCTCAGCTTTTCGTGACACAAAATATGACTTATAATCTGAGGAAATGGCTTGACGGGTTTTCACAGATTTTAATTTATATACCGCATTATTTTATTGTAATATTAACAATAAAATCTTCGTTTGTATCTTGCTTATAACACACACCTATCATTAATTGACTTGGTTATTTAACTTGGCATATCGAGTTACCCTTTGTTAATGTTGAGTGGTTTACTTGTATTACAAACTTCACATCCAGAAAGTGACCTTTTAAATACTACTTCTATAGATAATTATGAGCTGCCGTGTAAGCCAAATACACTGACAATCAATCCACGGGGACCCCAGCCGGTGCAGATTTGACGTACGGCCCCATATAAGGTGAACAGCTTTTTTTTCAATGCATGCATTGAAATCAATGTTATGAAAGGATTTCGTTAGTATATCGTTAGTATATATTTAATAAAACAACAACTCATAGTTATTTTGCCGTGGAAGAAGATATTCACAGCTTTGGAATGACAGCTACAACAATACTATCCCAGTCTTCTTCCTTTTTTTAACATAGAAAACAAAATTAGTTTTAGGAGAGCCCATTCATTCCTTACTGCAGTTTTTTTTTTAAAGCACATCAAACAACCAAACCAATCAACTTCGATGGTCAAGTTTTAGAGACGAAACCCTGACTATTAAACGATCTGTTTTCTCTTGGTTGAGATTTTGTATGCAATCCTCGTTCGGCAAATTAAGCTTGAAACAAGAACTGCGTCACGTGGCAAATTATCGCACATGTGGCTGCAGTATTTCCTCCATGGGAGTATTTCTCCTGGACAATTGGTATAAATGTATACCGGTATCAAGTTTTTCTAAAGAGTTACCTTCCAGATTAAAAAAAAAAAAACCAAAACTTTCACTTATTATTTTCTTCGAACACCACTAATCAAGTACCTTTAAACCCAAGGTTGTTTATCTCTTTTTCTTAATGTATAAATTGCCCTATTTGTAGCCTACTCGTAATAGTCTTGCCCTGCAAAGCAAAGATGAAATCAAAGACAATTTCCTTGAATATGAAATGTCTAGCATTACAGAAGACTCCCAGGACGATAGACCGAAAAATCATAAGAAGAAGATCAAAGAGATGAAAACGGGGAAATAATGTCAACGTATATTTTACCGATAGTCGCAAAACTGTACAGTGCCTAATTGACAATCGTATACAGTCTTCCGTTTTTCAGTATTTAAATGTATAAAGTCACCACTGTTTTTATTGTATTATTCTTTTTTGTGTTAGGGGAGAACTAATTTATTCTAATTGACTGCATTTTTAGAGGTATTATACAGGATTGGCAGAGCTGACAAAAAGTCACAGACAGTGTTCATGTTTTGTGTGATCAACCATACACATGAAATAACTAACCTGTGAAAGTTTGGGCGTAATCCGTTGTACGAGTCAGGAGAAAGTCGTGAAAAAAACCATGCGCAATTATCAGCATGTAAACACATCAGCTGTTGCGTTTACCCACAAATTGTTTTAGATACAATTTTCTTGAATATGACTCAATTTCAAAGGGAAATATACCACAGAAGAAGAAAAAAGTTTCTTGGTATGAACTTAAGAATCGGTAAGCTTTCAGAGTAAAATTAAAAAATTATGTTTTTTATCCTCAACAATCTTGTCTATAATACCTTTAATAAACACACGATAAAGATCAACATGTGAACGGTCATCGTTATGTTGACCACACAGAGAAGACACCCGTGAACGGTTCATGTTTTGTCACGGGATTTTTTTTTACACAGATCATCATGATGCTTGAATTCTTCATACAAAAATTGCAAACCAAGTGTTGCTTTGTTGTTTGGCAAATTTTCTCGCTATGGGAATTATTCAGGCAAAAAAAATAAAATGAGTAGGCCTACCGACAACAAGTTTTTTTAAAGCAAAAAAAAATAAAAAAATAAAAAAATAAAAACTACAGCATTGGTAGTCATAAAAACAAGATTAAATCCAATCTGAATGCCCACTAGTTGTAAAGTTCACACACTGGCAATCCTCCAGAGAAATCAGTCCGTGTCAAAATATTGTCACAGTTGGGAGAATAGCTTTTTTGTATAGACCATCGTAATTCACCATGGCTTGTTTCGATTGCCCCATTCAAAACAATAAGCAAGTGTACAAACGTACACTGTTATAGATCCCTGAGAAAACAGCAACAATTCCTCCTTGTTTTCACTAAGACGGGATCAAACAATTTCTAAAAATTAATTTACTTTAATGTAGGCCTAATAAACCTTTATGATTTAAAATGATAATGCATATGCACCCCATCATTAAACCCAGAATGTAATATTTAAGGTTAAGCGTAATTGATTCATAAATTTATAAGATATTATACAAGTATTTTTTACAATTCTAACTTTCATTTTGAAAAATAATAATAGTAATAACCCAGCTGCATAAGTTATTGATGTATGACTCAGTCAATCTAAGCAATCATTTTTACATTTGCAATACCGGTATATAGCATTTCCAAACATGGCAATCTCAGTAATACGAATATCTGGGTCATATCAAATAATCATCATTTTTTACAAACCCAGTTTTCCCGAAATCCCAGTGAAATATGCCAATGTGCTTTCTTCTTCTACATTTTTCTTACTACATGCAATAATTGCTCAAACAAACTTCACTTACCGGCAATCTGCTCTTCACTTAGTTGTTCTGCCTGCCAAATCAATGAAAGCAAAATAAAGTAAAATACAACCGATGAAAAAAAACCAACAACGCTATAATTGTGTATAAATACAAACAGAAGTTGCTGAAATAGTACTTTTCCTTTATGCCAATTTATCTCAAAATTATTTCAAAACGTGATTTTTCCGCCCACTAATGAAACCCTGAACTCACCATTGATGTAGAAAGCAAATTTCCAGCCAAGGTCAGTGACGGAGGGAAAGGCGACTCGGCGATGTGTCCCGGGGTTGGTTTAGAAGTAAAGTGCGCACCGGCTCGTACGCGTTCGTACACTGACTCATAGCATCGGAATCCCAACTTTTCAAAGCACGCCAGACATGCGGTTCATGCGGAGATGGTTGCCTCAAGATTGGCCATTTCCACCCAGCGTTACACCCGCCATAAAAAGAAAACCAATACACTCAGATATAGGCTATGGAACCCACAACTCCAGCACGTTAAAACTATGATGATATAAGAGGAGTATATGTTTTTTGATTTCCTCGAAATTAGAGATTAACTATGATTCGTTATTCTACATAAAACGCCTCATTAGTTGTGCTCAAAAATCGATATTGTCGGTGCTGCATACAGAGACACCTCCCTTGCCGTCGGATTGTGACCAATGTGGGGGACATTTTTTATTATTATTAAAGGTTCCCTCAGAAATGTAAATTTACCGTTTCAAGATGTTGCATGACATTACGGTGCAACCGCTGGGCTGGTTTGTGTTACTGCACCGAGTACATTTTATACGGTGCCAATTAAAACTTGCTTAATTGTTTAATTATAGTGATGCCATCTCTTCAAGCAGAGTTTGGCAATTACCCAATTACTTTGCCTCGTTGACTCAAGAAACAGGTTGTCACCTTGTTGAACAATTTAAGCGAAACTGGAATGCTGGCACTCGCTCTCTATGATGATTAATTCATGAACAATTTCGCGAATTGTAAATAGAATGATACATTCATTCGGGAGATTTTCTGAAACGGTGAGGGAAAAAATTAAAAAATTCATGAAATACAAACATAAAAGCATTAGTCTTCAAAACCAAAAACTAAATATATGCTGATGTCTGTTTCTTTCTTAATTGTGAATAAGAATACATTTGCATATGCTAATATATACTAACATTGTATAATTACAACACAATGTGTATTCTACTATGGTTAGACGGACCGGTTAGACCACGGTGTGACCAGTTCCAACTTGTTGGCTACTTATTCATTTATAATAATCTTGCAATCTGCAATTTGACTTTTCTATTATTTGAATAGTGCTGTAAAAAATACATAATTCGCAGAAGAAGCATTAAAGAATTAAATCTGTTACACTTCATCTCTTTTATGAACTGTTGAAGGATACACTTAGTGGAAACAGGAACCGATCTTGCAAGAATGGCGGGCCCCTTTAAGGGTGCAATGCGTCTTGCTATCCCGCTGTAAGATATGCGCAGAAGGACATGCGCGGTAGCCAGTCTGCAGCGGTATCCCAAACTCCATTGACGTCAATTCGATATCTTTATCATTATTTGAACATCGGGTTGTTGTAGTAGTAGAATATTAAGCATGCGCAGTATTGCGGGTTGTGTGATGAGCCTAATAGTATGGCTGGACAACAGAGCGAGGTATTATGAAAATATGATTAGTGCTCACCGTCGTGAGATATTGGTGATCAATCCACTTTGCCGAGTATTAATATCTGTACGTTATAAATATACTCATCTGTTGAGGGCATATTTTGACATGGTTCATAAATTAAGGTATGCCTTGGCAGAAAATTCCCTCACATTTAGCAAATTTAGGTTTAGTTTGATGCGATGCCGCAGGGTATACATGTTGTTTTTTTACGTGGCTTGTTTGGTGTGGCGTTTGATGCCATTGAGAAGGCAGTACTAAGACGTGTCCGAAATGGCAACTTCGGCTACAGCTACGGCTAGATCGCGCGCGTCTGCCTATTCTTCAACACTGGCAGACGCGCTGATCTAGCTGTAGCTGTAGCCAAAGTCGCCGTTTCGGACACGGCCCTAGCTTAGGAAGATTTGAAGCCACAACTTGGCTTAATGACACGAACAAACCCTGCCATCTTTTTTTTATATTTACCTTGAATGTTTGTTGATCATTTTGAAATTAATATTCATTATTTCATTTAACATCCTGCAGTTTTGATGTTTGTTACAATCATTGATATTCGTCTAAAAAACGTAGCTTATTGTCTCTTCTGAAACAAAGCGGTCTTCAACTCAATTAGACAAAGCGCAAAGTTGGTAATTGTTATCATAGAGCAAGGAACGGTTATTATCAACAACAGAACAGTAAGTTTACGAAGTTTAGGCTAAATCGGCTCAATATTGCGTACATGTAACCTGTGACGTCACACAAAACCCGGACTTCCTGCAGGCACAATTTGTTCATAGACCGATGGAAGAACGCATTAAATCTTGTATGGAGATTGCACTGTCCGATTTTAGTCAACTGTTGATATGATAACGGGGGGCACATCTCAAAACCTGCTCCGCTGTTATTTGTGTAACTCTTTAACGTATGTGGACACTATATGACACAAAATGTTATATTTCCCCAATGACCAGTGAAGTCTTACCTGCCAGAAAGGCCCTGGATCGTATACAACGTCCTTTTTTATAAACAAAGCTTACATGGTCTTTGTTGGGTCCTAAACCTTTACCCCAATACCAATGTTGCTAATCTGCTGTAAGTACACCAATCCGAACTTGATATTCTTGCAACGCAAGTAACTTCTATCAAAACATTAAGATCGATTGAACGACCCCCCGCAATCATTGCTGTCCCCTCCCCTCCCCCTCGTAGTTTTATGACTCTTTCCTTATACCCTCTTGTATTGGGGTAGCGCACGCTGTGTTGCCCCTGGTCTAATACCGAATCTCACCTTGTATTTGTTTTCATTAAATATTCATCGTCTTGGAGACATAGAGTAGGTCAGCCGTGGCCGAGTTCAGTTGTGCGATGCTATTAATGTCTTCACCCTCCTGAGACAGATGCTCGGAGGAATAAATTCAAACCCTCTAATTTTATGGAATTATAATATCTAACCTCTTTATATAAAAAAAATCATTAAAATATTGACAATGCAAAAAATATTGACAATGCCGGCATTTTAGAGAATTTTAAACCGCATGGCCCGATTGTCGAGGAAGGAATTGTTTTTAGATTGTTATTCTCTGAACAAATTTGGACAGATGATGCTGTTTCAAAAAATATATATATCCAAAAACTGTTGCATATGCCACGGGGGCCCGAGGACAGTGCACAAAATACTGCAAATTACACAATCATGCAAATATTGTTTGTGTTAAGGACGTGAAATAATGGCAGGATCGCGACAGTAATGCTGAATTTAGTTTTCAATTAAACTACCACTTTTATTGCCAGCATATTTTGTTTATTGTGCAATACCTTATGAATGCTTAAACCTGTCTCAAATCTGTAAAAAATTATAATTACAAATTTAAATCTAAATTTACGGGTCAAATCGGCCCAAAACAGACATACTATCTTTAGAAGAACAGATGAACAGAATTGACCTACTGTGCACCATAAAATGTATCAGTCTGGGAAGGAATTTCTCCGTTATTCATAAAAACATGAAGATAAAACCGTATAGAACGCCCCAGATTGAAGAGTATAGAGTTTTAAAACCAAAGATAAATGTATAAAAGTACAGGCTTCGCGATCGCAAGCTTTTGCGCTTTGCGCTCATGGTTCAGGTTTTTTTTTTCAACAGCCTATCACATATCCCTGAATTCATTACAGATTTTAGCAAACAGCGTGAGATGTTGACGTAATTATAATTGGGGAAAACATAAAGTTGAACTTTATGTTAATCCAAAAAGGGTTTATTGAAACCGAAATGGATCGCTGGAGCAAAAATGATGGGTCACTGAGTCCGTGTATGGTTCACTGAATCCGAAATGGATGGATGGCCAGCCGGTGATCCATTCCATGTTTGTTTATATATATATATATTTATCAAGTTGAGCTAGAATACATAGATGCATGTTGTAAGAGACGGAACAACCTCTGGGTCCGGATAGACCCGGATTATGGGCCCCGTGGGGCCTGACCAATTTCTTTGTCAGTTATGACCTAGAGTCAATGTCAAAATACCCC
>JAAFGO010001838.1:36986-48927 GCA_010994315.2 Pisaster ochraceus | reverse complement strand
TTGCTTTTCATCATACCGTAAACGAGGTTACTATCAATTATACAGAGAATAAGTGTGTTTTTTTACGAAAGAGTCCCGGGTCGAAATTGACACAGATCAAGGAGGCTAGATTTTATCTGAGTCCACATGACCCGGAATAATCTATAATACGAACTTGGTTATTTCAGAGCAGAAAGGACTCACAAGACCTAGAAAGACAAATGTTGTTGACTGAGATACCGCAGCTAATTGATGTGGAGTAACAACTGAACCAAAAATGGGTTTGGTGGTTCCCTGTACCACTGTCTTGGGACGGGTCGTTGTATTTTAACTGTATATTTTCAAACTCAGGACTATTTTAAGAACCAAAAGTAATTGTGTAAAAGAACCAAAGACGTTGTTTAAACCTGTCTGTTAATGCCACACTGCTTGCTCAACCTTCTTATGAATTCACGGCAGTGTTCTCCGTTAACAGTGGTCCGATGGCCAAATTTGAGAAACATTCGAGGATCAGTTCACCTACCCAGGTGGTCCGGCTGGCTAGTTCAGTGATATAAAATGCATCACTGATTGTTCATTGCGAATTTGTGACGTCAAATTCTCGTCGCATTTGCATTTGCATGATGTAGGAACTGGATACTGTAGCCTATAGTAAATTTATCAATTTGATAATGAAATGTTAAGTGAAATAAATTTGACTTCTTCAGATACGTTTGAGATAAGAATAACCAAAAGATTTATTCGTGATTTTCATTCCCCTCAAGGTTAAAAAACAACTTAAGAGTTTAATATAATACTAAATGCAATACAAAGGGATGTTTAGTCAAGTTCATGAAAATGTTTGGCTAAAAAAATATGCAAAATCCCTTTCGGAATGATCTTTTACAGAGACGTTGCCCGTGAGGGTTACCAACTTCTTCCTGTCACATGAAAGATTTCTTAAAAATGAGTTTGAACTTCTCCTCAATTATTTACACATTTCCAATTTTTTGGCACGTCCAAACGTTCGTATAAGTATAAAAAGAACACAAAACAAAACGCGAAAAAACGTAATTCCTAAATCTATGTACTCCAAAACGAACCATGATGGCAAGGGTTTCATATTGATTTGAAACTCGCTCAAAATAATGTCGACCACCATTTTGGAACATTGAAACATGAAACTCCCTTGCTGTGGATGTTCCTTTATATTCATTTCAAAATACCATGACCCCAGAAATTGACATGAAATCACGAAATGCAATTTTGCGACTTCGATTATCAAACTAGAAAAGTGATACGAAATCTAAATATTATGGCTAGTAAGTTTACAAAATAATGGATAGCCTCGGACATTCAGTAAAAAGGTGGAAAAGGAACAACATCGGCTGTTAATTGTTTTCTTTACAAAGTTCACACATTTAAAACCGAGAGAAGCGTTTAAAATCCCAGCAGCATGGTGCGTATAGTCCCATGTACATCTCGTATATCAAAATGTGAGAAAAAACAGGTAATAAACCACAAGGGAAACTGACTGGGTAAATTTTTAATTAACTGGGTTGAACAAAGAAAAATGTGAGAATAATTTATCGATGAATGATGAAGACGAATACAAAAATGTTTTCCATCGTGCAAAACAATTTCACAGTTCCAACCAAACAATGGATTATATATTACCATACAGAAAGATCCAAATAGACTCTGACATTATTTTTAGAATTGAAAATAAACAAATATTTTGTCTCATCAAAGACTAAAACATTTTCTATCTAACAATAATGAGTTATCCACGGAAAGATTGTTGAGATGTATTTTGAGCAGAGCTTAAAATTAGGAAATGATTCCAAAGCTGGACTGGACTGTCTAATCCCTTTCATCGTTTGATGTTACAGATGATAGTCGTGCAGCCAAACTTTCGAAAAGCATTAATACACAATGAACAGTTTTTTTGAAGGCGAATTTGAAGGCAAAAAGGGCTGAAGTATACCAAGAGGCTTGACGACAAAAGCTGAAACTCTCTCACTTCGATGTCATCATCGTAACAAATTCTAGTTGGAAAGGAAATGACAAAAATAACATGAGTTAACCAATGTTATGGTCCATACTATAGTTAGAAATGTACGGTCATTTGTAGTTAGAAGTTTACTACCGTTAAAGTTTTCCACAACAGTTTTACCACCGTTTACAACTGGTAAACGTTAGGACCGTATTGGTGGTAAACTGATGCTCAGGTTTTTTTTTCACAAGGTCCTTCACTATCGGTAAAGTCTTCCACAGCAGGTATTACCGGTACTTGGTTATTTACCACTTTACAACCGGTAAACGTTTCGGTGGTAAACTGATGCTCAGTTTCAACTTGCACAAGGTTGCTCACTACCAGTAAAGATTTCAACCATTACCGGTACTTTGTTACCAGCTTACAACCGGCAAAAGTAAGGGCCGTTCCGGTGGTAAACTGTTCGATGCTAAGTTACTACCAGTTCACCACCGAGAGTCGAGGGAAAGACAGGACTGCACTTACTACATCAGCTTGATCAACAATGACTGACAATGGTCAGTTGTGAACCAGAGCTTTCCTGGGTGAAAGAGAAAGTAGCCACCTTGCCAACCTGAACCATGTCTTACCTAGTGTGGACCGGAGTAAACAAGGGTGGTTGGCAAGGATACCAGTACGTCACCATAATACATGAGATGCCGGTCAAGGACTGCAATTTGGCCAATATCCACAAGGGGTGAAAGGCACAGAGAGCAGCACTTGACCACCCTGATACATATCTAAACTTGAAGCACGTGTGAACCAGGGTATAAATGGCCGAAACCCTGGCAGATAAAACTAGTGTGCCAACCTGATCTGTGGCTGACCATAGTTGAGAGGTGAACCAGGTTAAACAGCATACAGCAAAAGTGTACCACTAGATTAACTTTGTCGTCACACCGGGCTCTCACCTAAGTTGGGATGTGAATCAAACTTTACTGGGGCAATATGCTCGAGGACACCACCATTGCTTCTACCTGATCAACATATATCAGTTCATGTCCCAGACGGGGTGTGAACCCAAAGTCCATAAATGTGGAAAAAAAGTACTGGTCTATCAGGTTCTACACGCACCACGTCACAACATGAACCGAGACCATTTACACCTCAACCAACTTGATCCCACATACTTTAAAATAAATACATCAGTAATAAACAAACATACAAACAGATTCATTCTTCAACCAGTTGAAGAAGGGCCTCAGACTTATTGTTTAATCTACCTTCGTAGTTGACCTGGCCGTCTCCATCGATGTCTGCTTCTCGGATCATCTCATCAACCTCTTCATCTGTCAGCTTCTCACCAAGATTTGTCATCACGTGACGGAGCTCAGCAGCACTGAAAATGCAAGACGCAACCAGAGATGACATTATTCCTTATCAAATCTACTCTCTTATCGCGGTATCTCTGGAACGCAACGATCATCTCAAATGTTTAAATGAAATGTACATTATTGAATAATTGTCGTCGACTTTTTCATTGTCAGTTTCAACAGCTGATGTTGGTAACGTTGGTGTTATTATCATTTATGCTGTATTGTCTTAATGTTACTGATGTAAAACTCATCGGCCATTTTAAACACAAAGTAATATGCATCTGGCATATGACTCAAAAGTCCAAACAGCGCCCTCACTGAGGTTACGTTTTCATTGTTTGACCTCAGCGAAGCCAGGGGTCTTTAGATTCCTCCAGAGAGATTTGTCTCATTTTCATTTATCAATCATTTTGTGCCCAACGAATCGTTAACATTAACTTTAGAAAGAGAAACCTATTGAGAGATTTATTATACTCTCATTCATCGACCATCATCCATCTAACTTTAGATGAAGAAACCTATCGGTTTGAAGGCCCTACAAGGCAAAGGAAAACGCCAATTAAACCAGGGAAAACAAATGTAGTTAAAGAAGAAACACCATACTTTGTGTTTTACCTGATGTAACCGTTCCCATCTTTGTCAAAGACTCTGAAGGCTTCCCTGATCTCCTCCTCACTGTCTGTGTCTTTCATCTTACGCGCCATCATCGTCAAGAACTCGGGGAAGTCTATTGTTCCATTTCCTGGACGTCACGGGAAGCAAACACACGCACAAAGTTCAAGTTACAAGGAAGCAAACTAACACATAAATCATGACTGTGTTTTCATTCTTTTTTTGTATATATATATATATATATATATATATTTGTTCTTCAGTAGATCAGTATGATTTTTCACTTTTCAAAATGTACCTAACTTTTCGTTTAGTAGCAAACATTTTGCTCACCCTCAAGGGTAAATTTAGTTCCCAATGTCATCCAACATCATAACGGTCGTGCGTAGGACATTTTGATGAACCTAAATCAGTAAATCCAAATGTTGTGATTTTTTCCTACAACACGATTTTGTGGAAAATTTAAGGTGTGGGGACTGATACTGCTGGGATTCATTATAAAATACACTATGAGGAATTAGGGACAACAATTTTGATACATTTATTTTTCTCTTTGGGTGTTGTCTTTTTGTATATAAGTAAAACGTCAAACACAAGTGTTAATTTCTGAATGATTTCTCATGACGATTTTCACCAGTAACACCTCATACACCAAGCACGCTTCGAAATTAAAACTCTCCTGTTTTTGTAACCGATCATCTTTTACAGTGTCCAAATTCAACAGGAAATAAACAAGATCCAATAATAGCAGCAACACCCTCCATATTGACATAAATTAAATCAATTGTACGCAGGGAGTTATAATTACTGCCTCTCTTAAAGGGAAAGTCTACCGTAAGAGGAAGAGTAAATTAATTTCATCCAAACCGGTGGTTACATTTTTCGTGAAAACTACAGGAATGTGTATAATGCTTTGTTATGGAATATAATGAACACGTTAATTATCGGGTTTTATTGTTTAAATACGCAGAGATGATTTGTTGGGTCTTCAAGTCAAATACCCCTTCTAAAATTCGGCAGCAAGAAGACATGTTTAATCGGTACAAGCACCCACAGTACCATTAAAATGAATTTTCTAATCAGTGAGCTTTCACACAATACTAATCGTATTCTTTTTCTCTTCTGACAGTCACCAATTCTGTGCTTTAATATCCGGACTGCTCATTTATTTTTATCGTCCCATAATCCAAATTGCAGATGCCACCAAAAATGGGCAACCGGAGAAGCAATTTGATGCGCCCGATTGATCACATTATCATCCGACTCCGATTGAGTACACAACGTTATTACTGGAGCACGCTGGATGCAAGTTACTCTGTTTTTCTTATGATAATGCGCTCGAAATTCCAATTAAGAATGAGCAAAATAGCGTGAATTGTGAGAAGGGCCTATTTGCGCATTTTGTAATATTATTAAAGGCATGGTTGTTGTTTAAGTACCAACTGGGAGGGATTAATTATCTAAATGAATGATTTGTTAAAGGGATCAGGGTATGCTGTTTGATTTGTAACAACAAAAGTATGGAATTATCGAACCAAGTGAAGGATGAACAAAAGTAAAAGGCCAATTAAGATGATGATGAGAAAATTTGAACTGAATTTGACACAATTTTAAACATCTTTGAATTTAAAACATCTTTGAAATTAATGGAACACGACTGTGAATGACTTGACGAAAATCCGTATATATAGTTATTGTCACAGAAGAATTGCTTGATTACAAAATGTTGTTAAAATTCCCTATAGAAAAAAATTTCAGAGAGAGAGCAATGTTTTTTCAAAGTATAACTTCTAAATTTAGAGTTTAGGAAAATGTTATTAATATAGCAATAAGTTCATTGTATTATTCAAAAGCCCATTGGTTTTCTTTGCAATGGTTTTTTATTAGGTAAAGTAAACCATACCATCAGCATCAACCTCGTTGATCATGTCCTGCAGCTCAGCCTCGGTGGGATTCTGACCCAGTGATCTCATGACTGTTCCAAGCTCCTTGGTGGTGATGGTGCCGTCGCCATCCTTGTCAAACAGCGAGAACGCCTCCTTGAACTCTGCAAACACAAACCAAAATGTGACTTTGGGTATAAAGCTAAATTCCTTTAAAGCTGCATGGCCCGATATTCGCCGTAATTATTAGATTTATTTGTTTTTTTTCTCAGAACAAATTTTGACAGATGAGGCTGTTTCAAAACATACGCATTTCTCTCTTGTCATGGACAGTGCATGAAATACATGTAACATGAAAAATGTTCCGTATTTATGGCGGATGCCCGTGAGATAATGTTGGGATCCTAACAATGTTTCATTTTTATTTTTTATTTAACTTCCACTTATTAATGGCGGATTTGTTCGTGCAATACCTTAAATGATAACTTTCTTGAATCTTTAAATCTAACTTTTGGGGTCATATCAGCCCAAGTTGGACCAGCATATTTAAGGTAAAATGAAGTCCCATTGTTACTATCGTGGCTATGGAAAGAGAGAAGCATTGAACTGTGAAACTTCTATTTTGTTAACACACCCTTCTTTAATCCCCCGCCCAACCATAATTATAAAACAATATTTTGTTTACATTAATTCTCATTCCACCTAGATGACTTACCAGCTATTTGCTCTTCTGTTAACTGATCTGCCTGGTGGATGGAATCAAACAGTAAACAAGTCAAAGTATTTATAAACTCCTCACACCAGGGCACAAAGTAACTATAGGCACAATATTAATAACGTTAGAAAATCACCAGAATAAGGTTAACCAGCCAAAATATACCATTTCACATGTGTCATCTGTGACTGCTTAAAAATTTATAAGCGACATTGTGTTCTTAAGCAGCTCTACGAAATTGTCCCCAGAGATTTGGAGCCCTTTTTAATTTTTTTTCCAGATTTAACGTTTTTTGAGGGGAAAAGTTAGTTGACAAGTAGTGGAAGGAGGGCACAGCCCCGTTAATGTGCCCGAACCTCCAGTTTCACATAAAATGGTGGGATATAAGTCAGTAGGCCTAAATCCTCTAAAATGTAACACCCTGACTGTTCAGTGGTTTTTTCTTCCGGACCAAGAGGAAAATAATCTCCCACTTACAGGATTTTTTAGTCTGGATGAGACCCTTGACAAGTAAAAAAACCCACCTTATAATAACGTAATCTTGTACAGCGCAAGAGTCTGTCTAAAGGAGCTTCACAAAGAGACAATTTCAAGAGCAAGGCCAAACGCAATATTAAACAAAATACAAATAACAACGTACATCAAAGGCCAGGTGTAGCCTATACCATTAAAATCGCATTAAAACGGAGCCCACATAATTTTTTCCCCAAATGAACTAACAAACAGGGAATGGATATGCAAAATATATATAAATTATAATTATTGCAAAATTAGAACTACTCAAAGAGCAAATCAAACGCATTTCTTTACAATTACGGAAAGAGGTTTCAAACTGAGTAGAATAGTATTAAATTAAAATCCAATCCAATCAATTAAAAGAGCATCACACCGTACAATTACCATTACAATGGAGCGTGGCCTACAGCTAGAACAAACTGTTCAATGGTGATCATCCCCAACAATACACTAGATTGATTAGACAGGCATGCATGGCTTGCCCTATTCAGTCCCTAATTTGTTTATATTTCAAATACACGGCAGCATCAACGCATGCAAATAATTTCCATGATGCAAAGAATAACGTAGTATATTGAATCACATTACGATACAAAATTAAACGCAAAACTTGGGGTCGGTTTGGATGATAAGGGGACATTTTGGCAAATCCTCGAGTTTAAACAAACCAAACCAAAACAAAATGTGTCTTTTAGTTTTAAAGGTTTTAGGGCGTGGTTGCACATATGGCGAATTACGAAACTAAATTTTACGTTTCACGTTTCACCGAAATGGCCATAACACATTCATGTTATTTTCGGAATAAGACGGAGGGGAAAGAAGCATCTTCTTTAATAGTATTTATCCTAAATTCAAGTGAAACACTCGTGTTGTCCGAGTTTAAAAACTAAACACTTTACAAACATTTTGTCTAAATCGGCAAACATTGCGTTCATAAAATATTGAACATGAATTTGTCAACGAATGTTTCTGACGGCTGTGAACACGAGGAAATTGAATCCCTCACACACCCACCGTCCCACGTGATAAATAATGTTCTGAACTCAACACGAACACACGGCCACCTGATGTATAAACTATGTACGCCATTTAGGCCTGTATAATTGCTTCAGCCCTCACTTCGAACCCGACGGTAGGCCCACAAGCCGCGCGTTTGTTTCCCGAACAGAAAAGACCCATTTCACGAACTAGAACTTGGCAACATTTTAAAGATATTTGGTCGAATAATTGGAGCAGTGAACTTACCATTTCGGAGTGAGGTCAGACAGCTCGTATTAACGCAATGTTGGTGTGGATGTGGTAGTCAAATGTATAAAGTGCGCAATGTCATATGGAGGCGAGTTGCTGTAACGGGATATACTAACACGCGCCACTAGGCTGCTCGATCGACCCACACGATCCTCACATTCCGAAAACCTGCGTCATACCCTTGTTTGTCATAAATCGATTTGCTTGATAAAAAAATAGATATATTTATTAAAATATAAACTGAGGTTTTCCAATTTCGATAATATTAATGAATGGGTGGTAAACCCACTTGATTTTAATCACCCTTGGTTGTGTTTGATTACCCGGTAGTGACAACAAACATCGTCAGGAATTCCAATAGTTCATCTTGAATTGGCGCCAAAAAGTTGCCCCCGTTGGTAGCGTATGGATTCCAGGTTCAAGTTCAATGGGTCATGCGATGTCTGTATTTATACCCTGGTGTCGCATTGCAGTCTAGACCAGGCTAGGCAGCGCAGTGGTATCCCGGCGTACCTTGCGATCACATTCTTACCCTGCTGTGAGGTGTGACCCGATGATGATGACAAACAAAACTGACTGAGTCTGGAAAAACCACTTCTTGAGGTCGTCTGCTAACAAGAAACATGCACAATGGTTTTGTTGAATGAACGCCAGGAAATTATGTTACTTTTGGTTTGGTCTTTCATCTGTCCGTACCCGAGATATGACGAAATCTCCAGCGTCGACAATCCGAAGGCTGTTGTAATGTAGAATGACTGACAAGACGTCACCACACCACCCCCAGTCAAGAAAAGGCAGGACATAGTATCAATAATACACTGCAACAGCAACAACTAAAAGTATAACAATAAAACGATATAGAAGTAAACAAAAAACAAAAAAACAAAAAAACAAAAAAACAAAAAAACAAACACCCCAACACCCCAACCATCCAACAAACAATCAACCCCCCTAAACAAACAATCAAACTTTTAAAAAGCCGAAGAAACAAACAAACCCTGTATGTGTTATGGGTAGGGGTATCCCCCACCCCGAAAATAACAACAAAACTTAAAAACTAAAAAAAATTAAAATTAATATATATGTTCATTTATGCATAGCCCTATGCATAATTTAAAATTAAATATGCACCCTTCATTACTGCGACTTTTTCAAATGCAGAGACTTGACTGGGGATGATACTGTCCAACAAAGAGGGGCACGACCTGTGTTGTTGTTTTTGTTAATTTTGCTTTTAATCTTCAACTAATACACTGTACATCTACCTCTCAAAGACCGGGCGGTCTTACAGTCGCTTTCCGTTACGTTTGGCTGTGTTAATGACACTGTCGGACACCATACAGACAGGTTAAAATGCAACGTGGGAGGGAATGTAACTTGTCAAAATTGATACGATGCCTTCTTCGTATATGATGAGCAAAACTTACGAATGGTCTCTATCTGTTGGTTTACCTTGTACAAAAAGTTGATGTAAGTGCCGGTACGTTACCACATAATTATATTTATGTGAACAAAAGAACAACAAACTTGAAATACTTACTGTGGTAATGTGCATGTGTCTCCAAAGACTTGATTTATTATAGTTCATTTGTCACAACATTCGGAAATAAACTTGTTAAAAAAAGCGCACCCCGAACCCCCCCCCCTGACAAAACATAAACAGTTATAGTTCTTGTCGTTAATAAGGAAAATGTTTATTATTACAAACAATCTTTGCCTTTCATTTCAATATATTTATCCATGCGGAAACGAAAGTCAGCTTTTGTCGATGATGTAGTCCTATGAACTCTGTACGTGCCAGATCATGGGTCATCTTTCTACACGCAAAATAATAACACTGTGCACTTTATATTTATTATAGCTAAGCATTCTTTTTTTCTTTCCTTTGTCCCTGCACTTAACAGTTTCCCATAGACTTTGCACACAAATTTCCTTGTGGAGCACCCCGGTCTTTAGAATTTCCTTGTGGAGTCCTTTTAGTTTCCTTTTTGTTTTGTTTTGTCCTTGGTCTCCATAAGTTACCGAAAGTGAGAGCAGGTTGGTAGGCTATAGAGAGTGTGTGGCAAACTCATGTACAGTATACATACACCCAATGGCGGTATAGCACTGTGTATACGGTTTCTAAGGTGCTGTGGCGCAACAATGCTGTCAACCATGCTGAAAATACCGGTGCAAACCCCTTCTCTTACCGGGAAGTTTACTGGGTCCTTCGTGTATGATCCACACCGGGACCCACGGCTTTACGTCCCATCCAAAGGACGAAGCACTAGAGTCTATTTACTGGGTTCTTCGTGTATTATAACACTGAGCCTACGGCTTTACATCCCATCTCCAAAGGACGAAGCACTTGTCTATAAAGGGAACGTATACCTTTGGTGTTTGGAACCGTTCGATTGTTGTGATCCTTTATAAAGTGTAGATATATACAATAAAACTAACCTGTGAAAATTGTATTTCAAAAGTTGGAAGCATTTTTGAGATATCGCCGAAAATCCGGAGCAGTTTATTTCTACGCAGAAAGAGTAACCATTAATTGGAATACACGATCTGAGTAAACGTTTCTCAAATTCAAATTTTGGGGGATAAAAACTGATATCTTTTTCTAATTCCATAACCACATTACTTCGAAGTAAACTGATTCTCAAATTGATTTATACTTTCGAAAGCTGCTGTACTTCTAACCAAGTAGGCCCCAAGTTTTTATTGACATTAATTTGAGGAGTGATTACCGAATGTATATTACCCTGTACCCTGTACCCTGTACTCGAACCCCCACTCTGCTGCTGATCAGAAACACTAGAGCTTGAGTCCGATGCGTTTTACTGGATGACACGCCAGAGAAAAATAAAGCAAACAAAACGATTATGCGACCAATCACAAACGATGATTGATTGATTGATTGAATTTATTCGGATAAAATACAGCAAGCACATGGCAAAAATACATACACAACAACAGGAGGTAAAAAAACAATGAAAAGAAATACACCAAAATAGAACAAGGATAGCCCCCAAAAGCCAATAACTTAGACTTATTTCCATTGGGGTCCTCATGCATACATAGCAATTCGGCCAAAAGTCTATTTTGGGGCTCACAAATATTTCAAATGTTCAAACAGCTCTGAACTGCGCATGCGATTACCGCCGAAAGTAATACTATAACCTGCACCTCCAATTTATGTCAGTTCGTTCAGAGAGAAAGGACAGAGACTCATGGTTCATGGTAAGCACTAAAACTATACCATGTCTCTATACACATTCTTAGTATCCTATTGCAAAACCCATTTTAAGTTGAGTTGCAGAGGGCGAAGTGGTGAAGTTATACCAAAAAATAAATGCCAAGACTCCCGGCCCAAGTAGCACATCGCATTAACCTTTTTTCAGAGTTTACAAGTTATAGCGCCCTCCATTGTCTTGTTCAGCATGACACTTGACCTTCGTGACCGTTTACATCCTGACATGTGTTTACGTGTATAAATGTGAAAACAATGCCTCATAAAATCTCATTGCAAACTCTTTGGAAGACCAAATTAAGACATTCGTTCAATCATATTGTCGTGGGGAAACTATTTCGGTGAGTTACAAGAGAAGTTTGTGTTACAAAAGTTATCTGTAATTTACCATTTTTGTCATGTTCTGTGCGGAGACAAAGTGAAAGT
>CM021545.1:12815336-12848638 GCA_010994315.2 Pisaster ochraceus | reverse complement strand
AACCAAACGACCAAACGATCGAGCGACCAGTTGACCAAACAATCAAACGACCAAGCGAACAAACGATGGAACGACCAGATTACCAAACAATCAAACAAGCAAACGACCAAACGATCGAACGACTAGTTGACCAAACAATCAAACAGCCAAAAGACCAAACGATCGAAAGACCAGTTGACCAATCAATCAAACGACCTAAAGACCAAACGACCGAACAACCAGTTTACCAAACAAACAAATGGACAAACGACCAAATGATTGAACGACTAGTTGACCAATCGATAAAAAGACCAAACGACCAAACGATCGAACGACTAAATGACAAATCAATCAAACCACAAAACAATCGAACGACCAAATTACCTAACATTCAGTTCACCAAACGACCAAACGATCGAACGACTAGTTGATTAATCGATCAAACGACCAAACGAACAAACAATCGAATGACTAGTTGACCAAATAATCAAACGACCAAACGATCGACTGACTAGTTGACCAAACAATCAAACAACCAAACGACCAATCGATCGAACGACCAGATTACCAAACAATGGGACGATCATACGACAAAATGATCAAACTACCAAACGTTCAAGCGACAACGATTTAAATGATCAACCGACCTTACTATCAAACGATCAAAAAGTTAAACGATCGAACGATTTAAAACGATTTAACGATCAATCAACCAAACCCAGTGGTATCCAGTGTACCCAGCGGTGTCCAGTGGTTTTCGGTAGACCCATCGGGGTCCAGTGGTGTCCACCGAACACCTTATCCCAACCTAAGGCCCCCTCAAGCTCCAGCCCCAGCCCCAACCCCAGCCCCAGCCCCTGCCTGCCCAGCCCTAGCCCCAGAACCAGTTCCAGCCCTAGCCCCAGCCCCAGCCTCAGCCCCCAACGTCATCATCGGCAACAGCAAAAGCATCAGCATCAAAAGCATTCCCATCAGCATCAGCATCATTGTCAGCGTCATCACATCTTACATATCTTAAAAGTCAATGGCAAAAACTTTTATTCTGTTTTTATTATCTTTAAAGGTAAAGTTGTGTAATGATTTTAAAATAAACATAAATGCACTGCATTGTTTCCTGCAAAATATTTATTTAAAGTCACTATAAAGGCGATCAGCAAGTACTAAATTTGCTGAATGATCGTAGTTATTGGTTTAACTTTTCGTAAATATTATTACATGTACATTTGAATACCACACTACACTGCAAACCTCTATATTTTGATAAAATGTTTAGTTTATATCTTCGTGTGAACTGTGAAATAAACAGTATAGTAACAATATTAAAGTTTCAAATATTATACCCAGTGCTGTAGTCGAGACCCAATAGTCCGAGACCGAGACCTGAAGGCTCGAGGGGGACACCGAGAACGGTCTGGAGACCTACAACACTGCTTATAACTACTTATTTACAAACAAAATAAGAAGAAGAAGAAGGAACGACCAGTAAATCATTAACAAAAAAAAAGTGTTTAATAATACAAAAAAGATGTTTTAACATTTTTGTTTGAGGTTGCTGTTTTTTTTAAGGTTTTTTTTTACAGATGTTCTCTCATCTCGTTATCAGATCTACTTGATTTGAAATGAAAAAAGAGGGCTACCAAATTTGCCACTTCTGGTCGTTCGAATAAAAACATGTTCTAATTGCAACAACAGCTTGTATAGTTTGCTCCGTGAAAATTATGTGAGCAGATACTATAATTTTATTAAAACCAAGATCACTTCCTCTTTCTGGTTTGTCATTTTTAAACAGGTTTTACGATTCTTCGTCTCCCACCTTCATAAATAAACCAAAGATTTATCGTTTTGCTGTTCATTCCTTAATTCAAATTACTTATAACTATTGGATACAATATAATTTTAAAGAGGGGCTCTTGGGTCAAAATCTTTATTTTGTGAAGCACTTATTATTTTTAACGTATTGTGTCCTATTAAATAAACGTGTCCTTATAAAATTACAGGTTTCTTACCTCACGTTAAAGTAGTGTAAATGTAATTTGATTTGATACTCTTTCAGAGCGATATTTGCAACATCAGACATAAAAAACAAATGGATCTGTACATTTCACACTACAAAGAAGAATTTTGCAAAAGTAAACAAGTTAAACTGATTGACGTTTTGATTGATTATCATCAAGGCTCAGGAAGGAACTAACAAGTCTCTGCTCAAACAGTACGAACCATGAATAAATTGTGGCATCATAGAAAGTTTTGGGATTAAAAAAAAATCAGTTTAGGGTAACAAACACAGTGGCATTGTACATCACCTTAAACCAAGGTTAGAGACTTCAAATCTTTTTCAGATTTATATACGGACTCTATCTTCTTGAAAATGAGTGCATCACAAAAAATTAGTTCCACTTTTTATTGGGGAACCTCTTCAACAACCGGATGATTAACATTCACATTTCAAAATAAATATTTGTTTGTTTTCTACAATTTCTTCTTGTTTTGATGTAAGCAAAAGATTATGTGTTAAGTTGTTGATTTGATTTCTTATTTGTTTCTTTTACTTTAATATTGTGAACATCGTCTGACAAATAACCGACAATAAGAGTTGCATCATATTCAACTGGGGTTGCTTGTCCAAGTTGACGTCTGACACACACAAAAAGTCGCATTCCCTAAGCCCATGCTGCCACTTCCCAGGTTGTATCGTAAACTTGCTACACGGCAGCTAACGGTTGTATGGCTTCTGTTTGGCACCCAAACATAGGGCTATAAAGCCCACATCGTAGAGCGCCGGCACGTTGAACCAGAGTTCGTTGGTTCAAATCCCGCTCTTGTCAACCTTTTTTTGTTCACCCCCCAAAAAAAACCCAAGTCAGATTCCCTTGTGATTTTTAACTAAATGTCTGACATTTTAATGATCGGTTTCAACTTTCTTCTTCTTCTTCTTCTTCTTCTTCTTCTTCTTCTTCTTCTTCTTCTTCTTTTTCTTCTTCTTCTTCTTCTTCTTCTTCTTCTTCTTCTTCTTCTTCTTCTTCTTCTTCTTCTTCTTCTTCTTCTTCTTCTTCTTCTTCTTCTTCTTCTTCTTCTTCTTCTTCTTCTTCTTGAATTTCGCTGGTAATTTCCGGGTTATCATCTTTATGTCCATCGGACTCTCGTTTCGGGGTCTTCAATGAGCTTTCATCTGGTCTAGTTTGCCTAAATTCTTGATCTGATTCTTTTCGTAGATGCAATTCATCTTCCGATTTTTGTTCCGTCCTCGTTGGAGGGTTTTCATCTTTAGTCCCGGTCCCCTACACATAAAAATATAACATTACAATCAAGGGTGAAAAACATTTTAATTGTCAATACAGGAAGCAACTTTAAACACAAATTCGCTTCATAGACAGTAATTTCCCTATATTGAAATATAATTGTGGCTCTTTGTCTTACTTTCAATGGTCCTGTATTAGGTTTCCATAAGCTCTGCGTACAATTTGGTAGATCATCACGAGGGTCGTGGACTTTGTGCTATTATTTGATCAAGTAACATTCTGATTGTATTATTGACGTACACTTAGCCCTCTTGCTGTCCCTACCTGTATAAATTTTGAAAAACGCTGGAAAAATCCAAAACGCTGTGGTGATGGGTTATCCTCGTCATGATCTTTGGGTTCCTTTGGATCACTGGGTTCTTCAGGCATCAAACCTGGCACAAAGCTTGGTTCAGTTCCAAATTCCGAATCCTGCTCTCTTGGGGTATCCAGTCCTCTTGCAGTATCCAGTTCTTCTTCAAAATCATTAAATTCAGCTGACTCTGATTCTTCCTTCGTTTTCGGTTTGACGTCTGTTTGCTGCTGCAGAAATATTGTACTTGTCTTAGAATTTCCTGGTGTTTCTGACTCGGTATCACGAAGTGATGTATTCAGCTGCTGCTCTAGGTTATCTTCTTCTTGCGGATATTGAGGACGTTCTTCCTTTATTTCCGATTTCGGTTGCTGCTCTTTTTCAGTTCCTCCTTGTGCACCCTTAAATTGAAAGGTATTTCATTAAATTCAAGTTATCAACAAAAACTCAACCAAAGGGGGCAAAACAAGTCTCTCTTAAAATCACATTTAAGGCATACCTCTGTTATTCCTTGGGTAATCAGTTTGTCTTCGATTATGTCAGCAATCCTACGAATAATTCCACGTCGTACCGGCGTCTGTTGCACATCTGGCTCGTCTTTACCCTTCGGTTCTGGTGGCACTTGGGCATTTAATCGCAATATCTCCACATTGAGCTGACCAACTTGAGTTGCAAGTTCAGCCTTGTCTTCCTTGAGCGACTGAACAGCATTCGTCAGACCGGCCTTTTCCTCCCGGAGAATCCGGATGGTCTCGTTTAGACTTACTTGAGTTTGCCTTTTCTCCTCCATATCAGATAAGTGGTTACTCTTCATATCCTCCATCTCAGTTCGTAAAGCGGCTATGATGAATCTCATGTCAGCCGCAATCTGATCTCTCTCTAATAGCTCAGTCTCCTGATTCACGACTAAACCTCCAGTCTCTACCTTCAGCTCATCTGTGTGGTCGGTCAGATCACTTGATTGGTTCAGAACAACCGAAACGTGTTCGTGGAGTGGGATCAAATCTTCTAGCT
Organism: Pisaster ochraceus; assembly: GCA_010994315.2. Taxonomy (NCBI): domain Eukaryota; kingdom Metazoa; phylum Echinodermata; class Asteroidea; order Forcipulatida; family Asteriidae; genus Pisaster; species Pisaster ochraceus. Next base: position 12,844,054 of record CM021545.1, on the reverse strand, counting down.
TCTTACTTATATCATTTGATTTCTCATTGGATAGCTTCAGTGACTTGTCAATCATTTCGAGCCGATCCAAGGCAAAGAATCTACGAATGATTAGTAAAAGAATAGTTTTTATTCAAACATTATTATTATCTCTATTTGCGACATTTTAACTAGACATGGGCAACCTGTAAAAATAACATTTAAGCGTTAACAGTAACCTAGCAATAGTAAAAGACACTATCTACAAATAGTTTTTTTTAATTGAAATGTAAATGAATCATAGAATAATGCAAAATGTGATCACCCACTGCATTTCTGTATCGAAAAAGTCACATGTTCAAGTTTTTGCAGTTGTTAATGCTGCTGTTGCTGTTAACCTTTGTGGTAGGGTGTTGTCTAGTAGAAAATCTGGTCACGTATTCCTCCCAATTTCTACAATCTTCCTCTCAATTTTCAATATTTTCATATGCCAGTCATGGCTAATGTTGTGTAATTTTGATTTTATTGATTGTTGAGCTACACTGTTAAAAATGTCCGTAAATTTACGGACTCCGTAAAGTGAAGTATTTCGTATTTTCGCCGTAATTTTACGGACTTTTCCTAAAGGCAAATAGTAATTATGCTAATTAGCGTAATTACAATCATCCATATTTGCCCAAACACCTACACGTACTATAGTACAAGTAAGTACATATTGTTATTTCACCCACAACCGTGTACACATGTAAAGGGTCTTTTTATTTTACGGAATGAAAAACATTTCCGGTAATTTCGCTGCAGGAATATGGAACTCTATTTTTTTGCTGGCAAGAGATCATGACAGCAAGGATTTTTCTTCAGAAAATTCCATACCAAGAGACAATGTTTATGTTTTGCAACCAAAAATCACTTTTTTTTTTAAACAAAATTGTCCATTCATAGTTTTCTGAAGAAATACGAGAACAAAATTTGCATCAGTGCATAAATGTCGTGACTTGGTTGTGTAACAATTCAACGTCGCATCTCTTGATGTGTGCAAAAATGTCGTATCTCCGCTGTAATCTTGATGCGAGCCGAGACACCCAAAAAAAATTTATTAAAAATCTAAACAAATAATAAAAATCCGACTTTTGCCTACTCAGACACGACAAATTGTATTGATTGAGCCTACCTGAATGCCATGACGTCATTCCTCAATGTCTGCAGATCACGTGGCCGAACGCTCTCCGTGTTGAGAGACGTTACTGACAGGTTTCCTTGTATGTATCGGCTTCGGATGAGGGCAAGTACTCTCTGTAAATATGCACACACACAAATATTTGTTATAACACAAACACTCAGCCAAGTCATTTATCTTACGGAGTACCAGTTTATTTAGTTGGCTTCTTGCAAAACTGTACTCCTTTGCAGATCTTTCTGCTTTTAACTCCGGGTGGCGTGTCGTAACCGAGCGACTTAGACCACTGGACTCAAGCTCTAGTGTTTAAGATCAGTATGGGTTCGAGTGCTCCTCGTGGCACTTGTGTTCTTGAGGAATACACTTTACCAGAGTTGCTTTGTCCTTTGGAAGGGCCATTAAGACGTAGGTCCCGTGTTTTAGGATTGGTGTAGTGCATTAAAAGAAAAAGGAACATTATATTGTTATGGAACAGTTGGGAATAACCCCGTTGATTTCTGGTTCCCTTGGCAAGAAAATTGTTTACATACAGGTATCTTCAGGCTTGCGAGCTACAATGAGTTAGGTCAATTATGAGGCAACCTTGGTTGCACTACCAGAAAGATAATGATAATAATAGTAATCAGACGTCTATATGAAAACAACCAGTTCTTCAAAAACAGGCAAGACTAAAGGTTGTTTAAAAAAATATATAACATCAAAGTTACCCTGTAAGCGCTGAGCTCTTCCTGTTCGTGTACCATTTTCTAGAAAATGAAACAACACAAGAAATTTGCAAGTGAGGGGAAATAATTATGAAAATGATACGTGTTTGGGATGTCGTCCGTGTAAATGATTAGTGGAGAAACACGCCATTTCAGTAAGTTTTCCCGGTAATCCTGGTCCATTTAAAAGAAAACCACACTTCAAAAGCTGTGATGTTGAATTTATTGTCTTGATATCGATAGGCCTAGGTGACGGCACCGACACAATGTTGATTTCACCAACAGTATAATAATGGGGATAACCAATATCGTTTTCGTTCTTCCATATAATAAATACCGTAAATAATCAATTTAAAACCACAGTTTTTGCAATTTTGGATTCACGGTGTTTTTAAACCAACTGAGTTGTATGCAGTTGTATGAAATGTTTAGTTAGGGCACCTTCTAAAAACTTACCCGATTGATGACTTGTCGTTTTGCACATTTCAACCATATCCCAACTATGTACCGTAGACAACGGAAGATACTCTTGATGGACGGAACAAGGTTAAAGGGAGGTGGGAGGGTACCCACTGGGTGCAAAAATGTCACCCACACTGCTGCGCGGTGAAATTTCCACTCCATATCAGCATGTTCCTGTGTGCATATCATGAACAGACTTTTAACTACAATGGTCGGATCACAAATTTCTGTTTCTGTAGAAGGCTTGCTAAAAAAAATAATTGTATACCGTCTGTTTGAGTCGCAGATGAATGAATAATAATAATAATAATAATAATTATAAAACCCTAGTAAAGATATTCATGGTGGAGACTTATAATGCGCAATACTGGCGGAGAGAACCCTTCACTGAAGAGACATCTGAGAACCATATACAAATAAACAGAAGGTCAAACAACTTGTTGAAAGAGATGAGTTTTGAGTTCATTCTTGAATGTGAGGTAGGAAGTCTCCTTTCTCAGTTTTATGGGTAGTGAGTTACATAGGGAAGGTCCGGACTGAGAGAAAGATCGGTTTCCCCAGGAGTGATGTGAGAGGTGCGCTCGAAGAAGATTTGTGTCGGTAAAATGTTTTAAGTAAACTATTTAAATGTTCTTAAACGTTTAGTTGCAGGTAGAGAAGGGTTTGTGTAAGGCAAAAAGAAAAGAATCGTATGTTCAACGAAATATCCCTTAGTCCATTAATTGCCAGCGAAAACACACTTGTTTCAATCATAGAGCAAGATCAGCTGGGTAAATGTAGTCGACTCGACTTAATCAGAGTCGATCTAGATGTCAACCCTAATGTAACCGTAATGTTATTGCTGCTGAGGCTGTCAGTGCGTACATACATTTTTATTACTAAAAAGGTTACTGTTCCGGAAACAGAACGAAGATTCTACCCTAACAACAAACCATGGTTAAAAACAAGAATGTTAGCCATTGAAAACAACGATGTGCAAGAAAAACGGATTATTCAACGTGAAATAATTGACTCTCATTGTAACACAGTTTCTTGCTCTGTTGTTTAGTATGCTGATGATACTTCCTTGACTGGTCTGATCCTCCAAAACAATGATATAGTTTATAGACATGAAGTGGATCGCTTTGGTGGTGTGAATGAGCGAAAACCAAATTATTATTTTTTGATTTTCGTGAAAGTAAAAGTATTATTCAGTTTGTCATTAATTTTCACTGTGTTGTTTGGTATAATAATCTAACTGCGAAAAGTCAGAAGAAAATTGTTCGCATCGCCAAGGTTGCCAATAAGATATTAGGTTTATAAAACACTTGAATGAAATCGTAGCAAACAAGTATACTGCTAAATTAAAAGTAATAGCCAAGGAGCCAACTCACTCCTTTCACTCGACTTTTTTTACTAGTCGATCTACTGAACGCTTTGGAATGACATTTAAACTGCAACGAAAACTCAGTATGCCTACCCAAACTTGCTCAAAGCTGGTCAGGCATGTGACTCTTACCTCTACGAGATTGTACGTGTTCGACAACATACCGATGAGGGCGTTTAGAAGGACGAGAACAGCAGCAATGTGATAGAGGAGAAACAGAGCTGTACCAACTGACTCGGCCACAGAGTATTGAGCAGGGAGAACGAGAACATCAAGCTCTATGTTGCCATATAAAGACCAATAAAGATCGATTACACTGGCTCCAAATCTGCAGCAGATAAAAAGGGAAATAACATATACCTCAACAATACAAAAGCCACAGAACACAGAACGACTCAGTAATATTCACAACTTCACCGTTTAGTTCACCTCTTGTTGCGGTTGGAAACACCTTTCTTCAGTCACACATGCCCCTTTCCACCACGCACACATTCTCAACTGAAAGGGAACTTTGACATTGGTGGGCATGGCAAAGATGGTGTAGGTGTGCATGTTTTTTTAGAAAAAAACTAATTCATAAATCACTCACGATGAGAATCCAACTAGGTTCGTACAGTCATCAGGTCCACCTCCACCGCCATAACACCTCCGCTCAGCTGTCGTTGCCGAAGTCCGGTAAGTCTGGTAAAGACCAATGGCGAAGGCAAGCCAGACGATTACGAAGATGGCAATGAACTTTAGAAAGTCTGCCGTCATGGCTCCGAGAGAGATTCGCAATGGCCCAACGGAATCGCTGACGAGGAGCAGGTTCATCAGACGCAGGAATGAAACAGTGACAATCACTCCGAACAACGCTTGGGCAACGATGACCGGGTGGAATGCATCATACTCAAGGGTATCTTGCTGCGCCGGAGAAAGTGGCGAGTCTGTTGCTGCTGGGGACAGATTATTGCTATTAACAGTCATGTCTTCGGGCCTGCAACTAGAAAGTACACTTGAGATAATCACATTCACCCCCTCTACGACAGATTCATTGAGATGCCCATGAAGACTGAGTAGGGTCTCTGTCACGTGGATTTGCAAGGCTGAGTAAGAATCTCTGTTCAGGAATGTACCGTTGACTTCACGTTTTGAACGGCTGGCAATAACATTAGGTGCAAGCTGTAGAGCAAACAATAGTCAAAGTCATTGATACAATAATTTACGTTAAAAGTAGGGGTGTTGTCGTTTTGTTTTGGGTTTTATGTTTCGTTTTGTTTCGTTGTGTTTTCAACGGAATGCTTCTTTGCATGCAACATTATCAAGAAAGATACAATAAAAGTCATCTGTGAAAGTTTCAGTGAATGCATTGTCTACTTTTTTACAGAAAACGCTCTCACGGTGTGTTCACTGAGAAAGTCAAATCTATCCACGTTTTATAGCAAGGTGACTGCGGGTACCAATCGTATCGGATCAGATCACATCACTCCCGTTCGGCGCTCTTTACACTGGCTCCCTATATCCCAAAGGATCCAATTTAAAGTTGTTCTTACTCTTGCAAACAAAGTTAAATATGGCCTAACCCCTGAATGTATCTCAGACTTACTTGTTCAAAAAGCAACCATCGTCTCGCGTTCTTCGATCGTCGTCTACCGCTCACCTAGATTTCAACACTGGTCTTATCCCCCGCACTCGCTACGGAAAACGCGCCTTCTCAATTGCCACTCTCTCCACCCACTCACGATCTTCCCATCCACATCTGTGCCTCAACTGCACTGGACTCATTGAATACTGAACTAAAAACCCACTTACTTAGATCAATATAAGTATGTTTACAGTATAAGCTTAAAATTATGTCATTTTATTGTACACTTACTTTGTTATTGTCCTTATATTGTGTAATTAATTTCTAAACAGCGCTTAGAAACCCTGAATTAAGCGCTATATAAATGCAAGCTATTGTTTTTATGGCTGAAACATTCACAAACAGACATCACAGATATTTGAATCTCAAAAAGTTGCCTTTTGGCGATCTTTGAAGGTCAACATACTTTTAGTAACTTTTCATCATCGGCGGGGGGGAAGCTTTCAGACGAAATAATTTGGCAACATGTTTCCAGGATATTATCGTATCTTTAAAGTGAATCTAATTTTCGTCAACATTACGCGCAACGTAGATGAAATACCTTTTTCATCGTAGGAGAAGACAGGAGGACTCAAAATGGAGAGGTTCCAGGCGTAAATCCAGGATTTTGTAAACCGGAGGGGGCACAACGGCACACCCAGGGTTATGTATTAAGGGGCCTAAGTAAGGGTTGGGTCCAAGGGCCGGCCATGCGGCCCTTAGTGAGGTCCAGGAGCGAAGTCCCGCCTGGGGTCCAGGGGGCGAAGCCTCGTAAATTCTGAGCTTTATGCAATTTGGGGTTGAAAAATCAAGCCTCCGTGTGCCTAAATACAGAGAATATACACACTTTATATCCATATTTCTGAATTATCAACGGGCTCAAAGAAAACTGTAATCCCATGAAACTCTTGAATCTGGATTGTGGTTTTTCATTGATGCTCCTCAACGGCGCACTCGCAGGATTATAGGGGGCTCAAAAATATAACGGATGGGGTCCAGGGGCCGGCCTGACGGCCCCTGTATGGGGTCAAGGGGCGAAGCTCCCGGAAGCTCTGAGCTCTTGGGGTGAAAAATCAAGCCTTCGTAATGCCTAAAAACAGAATAATAGACACACTTTTGAAGCACTTCTAATCCAAACCAATCTTTTAATTTTCATGGATTCATGATTTGATGATCGGTTTTATCGAATTTCTACTGCACTGACATATTCTAGATTCAATGATCGCTGTTCGTCAACGACGCACATTAGGGAAAAACTTAATGAACTTTGCCCCTCATCGTACGCAAGGAGCCATCGTCCCGCATCTATGTCGGCAACAGTTTTCGATGTTTGAATAACCTCAACAGTTTTCGCGGGCCTGAACCACACTGTGCAGCTCCTTTTACTCAGTCGTAAACGTGCACCGAGTAAAGTCTAGGCAAGCACAAAAAAGCATTGCGTCACCAGCTAAGTTGAGTGCTACAATTTCGTCCCCATTAGTGTGCGATGTCATGTAGCACAGCAAGTGCGTTGCCATTTTTGGGGAAAGAGGTTGATCACTTCACTCGGTCGGCCGGCCGTGGAAACATTTTTTGGGATCGTTCTGATACTGATAGTGATAATGTTTACAAATTTGGATCCTAACATAGGCCGATTCTTTCGTCTTTATTTTATTTCTATGAATAATATTTAACTGCCATAAGAAGTATAGATGATGTCAACTTAATTGTAAAACCAAGGTCAAATTTAACTTTGTTGTGCACTCCATTTCCGATAGCTGCAATCCTCATAAATTTACGGCAAGAGGAAGTGAAATTTCATTAAATTTAATACCCTTTTAGAGCAAAGTTTGAAACATGACTAATTAATCGGATATAACAAAAACTGTGTCTGTACAATCTAAAGAGGATTTTTTGAATCAAAATATTATTATATTAAAGAAAATCATGAATGAACCTAACATTTTCGGGGGGGAATACATGTCATAATAAAAAATGTAACGTCAATGAACGTTTTTTTAATTTTGAAAAAACAAATTGTACTTGTAAAGTATCAAACACAAAAGCATTTTACATCGTTTTAACCTGAGGAATAGAGACTTTGAATTGTTTTCCATTTTCTTAAAAACTATGTCCATTGGAAATTTAGTGCATCACAAAATTTAATTTACTTTGGAACCCTCTTTATGACTGACGAAATACTTACAGAAATGTGGCCATTCCACTGGAGGAAGAAGACGGCAAGGTAGAGCATGATGATAACTGCTTCGTGTAGATTTGAACTGTCCGTCAGATAATTCATAGCTCCCTGCTTCTTAATAGTCTTCATATGCAACCACATCAAGCCTGATTCAAAAAGAAAATATATATATTTGCAGAACAATTTGGTTTCTTTAATTTTACTTTGAGCAAAAAATGTTATGTAAATTATTCTTACGAATGAAGTGTTGGGTTTGAAGATTTAAGCTTAGGAATAATACGTAAAACATGGCTGAAAAAAGCTTTAAAAACAAGTTGTTGTTGGGGTGCTTGGGTATTTGTTGGTAAAGTAATCCATAATTGCCAATGTTTTTAGAAAAGGAAATGAAAAATGAACATGTCCAGCAACCCGTCACCGGCGAAGATATGCAATAAATGGATATTTTACTAAGACTTGCCAATAATCCAGATTAAAATCAGCCAGTCAAGAACTGTTGCTGTCTGGGGCCATTTGTTTCTATCCATGACGGTGATCGCAACAATGAAGGCTAGAAATGTGATGCCCGACGCGGCCTTCATCAGCATCATCACATACCTGCAAATTAAAAAGAAGAACAAAATTTGAATTAAAACTTTTCAATAATGTGCTCTCAAATCTACCTGGAAAATATAACCTGCCGTGCTGCCATGAAATCATATCCCAAGTCTAAAGTCCACTGACAAACCCCCCCCCCAACACAGACACGTGTGTAAACACCGGCAATCGTGGACCCTCTTTTGTTTAACCCTTAGTTATAGCAATCGTGGACCACAATGTTTTCCTTTGTGATAGCAACCGCGGACTTATTGTCCCTTTTGTTATAGGTCCCCGGTTTGAATAAGTATACCTACCCACACACACACACATGTTTGTAATTCCGGTGAATGGAGGACTTCTCTTTGTTCTCCCATTGTTTGGACTTACTTAGTTTTAGCGACGTCCCAAATTGGTTTTGTACACAAAAGCGAAGTGAGGAGGTCCATGCTCTGTCAAACATGCGGATCCCTTTTGTTCAAGTCCTCGGTTTCAACGGGTAGACACGCTAACGCACGCGCACATTCTCACACAACCTTACGGATCGGGTTTGTGGGGTCCTGCTACTGTTGTTCTGTTATTCCTTTTTTTCTAAACAATTTTCTTGTGGGGTCCAGGTTGAACACAGAATTCTCTTGTGGGGTCGTTCGTTCAATTGTTGAAAATACTCCACAATATCCCGTAAGCCCACCCTCATCCCACCGAAAAAGTCCTGGCTACGCCGCTGGTTTATAAGCCCGTTAGCAACACAAGAAAGAAGAAGAAGAAGAACGACAACAAGTGTAACTGAGTTATTTTACGTGTATTACACAACACATATGACCTACTGCTTAACGCCCCATCCAAGAGATAAATTAATACTGGTTTAAGTCTCTTGGAAGGACACAATGTAAATACTGGGACTCGAACTCACACTCTGATAATCAGAAACACCAGAGTTTGATTTCAACGCACTTGGCCGCATATTGTGATTATTTCGATGTTCCATATCGAAATATGAAACTGAGCGATAGAGAAAAAAATGTCAGTACGTAGTAAGGTTAGTACATGTACATAGTAAACAATTAATGTGGTTTGTTCGCTCAGCATTGTAGCCAAATGACATTTAAAGAAATTTATTCAGCAGTACTTCACTTACGGCAATCGGGCGAATTTGACTACCTTCGGGAATGGGAACAATATGTAGAGAACGCAGATGATTGGATATCCCAACATGACAAACAGTATGAGCAGGATTTGGTAGAACACACCCTTCTCGTTCCAGCTCAGAAGATTCTGATAGAACTGCGCGATGATCGCCTTCTGGGAATGAGGATGAGCTATGAACTGATAGAAAGAAACACAAAGTTGAGCATTTCAAATGCGATAAACAGTTACGAAAACTAAAACAACAACAGCAACAACATCAAGGACACAAACAACATGACGAAAAACAAAGATTACTTTCTGAAACTATCGTGATTTAAATCCAAATACATGGTCTGTAGTAAACAAATGTTAATGTCATAGATTTACTTGCGTGTACCGGGAGCTCGTTAAAAATCTTCTCCTCTACGAGAATTTTTTTTTTTTGACGTCTTCTTACAGCCAATACTTGATCTCGTATTTAACAGTAAACATTTGTGAAATTGAATCAAAGTGTTTGACTTTTTCAGACATGTCTCTTTATAACAGTCTTATTGTGGTCTGCTTCTATGCAAAATGTCGTACCTCTTTCTGTTGGTACTTTATGGCTTCAAACACCTTCGACAGCGGGTGCTGCTTCCCCTCCGTGTTTCTGTACTGGTCAGTATTGTGGTACTGGAACAGCCCAAGAATCTAAACAAATTAGGGGTAAAATGATATACCTCAAGTACAACATTGATAATTGTCAAACACTACCATCTGAAATTTGAGTGAATTTATTGTTACCCAACATATACAATAACTTTTAAAGTTAAAGCTCAATAAGTAATCGTTGTAACGAGGAAATAGTGAAAACAAAAAAAACCTATAATATGCATAAGGTTTTCACCATTTTTGAACATCAGCGTTTGGTCTCGAGAGATTAATGTGCCGGCTCTCTACCAACTGTCCAGAGCTATCTAGCATTTGGCAGCATCCCTATGTAGTAAGTATCTTTTGGGGAGATGCCAGTCAGAAGCCAATCATCCTGTATTTGTCGTAAAACCAGGGATTGCGAAAAGAAATAAACACAGAGTCTTGCTCATCGGGCCTTTACAGCAACCCGAAAAGCGAAAAGGAGAGCAGATTCAAGTAACAGAAGCAGTCTTTCGCTTCACAAATGAAGGCATCATGATGATTTAATTATTGCAATAACTTTGATTTGAAAAGCAATTCAAATGTACATGTCTGGGGAACAGGGTATGGTATGCCCACATTGAGTTCATGCTTTCCATAAGACAGCTTTACTTAAGTAGGATTTGAAACTTTGCATGGTGGAAGTATATATTACTTAGTTACAGCTTTACTTGTTTATTGTGTTTCCTTTTATTTTATTTGTATTTGTTTATTTATTTTTATTTTGTTATATTATTTTACGTAGAGATTCCACTCTTTATGAGGGGACCCATGGCAAGTCTCCTTGTTATCATGCCTGCTACGCAATGTAAAAATTTTAATTACCCCAGCAAAAACGAACATCTGGTGTACAATTTTGTTTGGAAAACGAACTAGAGTGGTAAAAAAAAATTAAAGTAAGCCAAAGTAAACCAAAGAATGTACTGCACCATGTTATGCCTTCACGCAGCAATCCCAAAACAAGAGGTGATGTTTCATTGCATTAGCAGTGGTGCAAAAAAAAGTATACATGTAACATTTTTTTAGATATACTATAATTAGACAACTTAGCCCGAAAACTTTGACAAGTTTTTTCAGATTGCTGAGGCACATTTACACCAACTGAGTTTGTGAAATAGTAAACGACGAGGAATGCTCTTCTTTAAACTGATGCGAGTGAAATCGGGCCTTTAATTTATTTAATTGCAGTTGTAAGGGGCAAGTATATTGATAACCTTGTTGATTTTTGCTGCATATAAGCTGATCTCTTACATTTTTTTGCAATTATTTTATATATCAATATTAAGAAAAAGGCAGATTGAAGATGACAATGTGTACAATGTACATGCAGTCTCCCAGATCGGATGCGTTCAATATGATTGGTTGCTCTGTCCAACTGCCGTAAAACAGAACCTTCGAGGTTGTGTAAGCTCTTTGTCTCTGTAATCCTCCAACGTTGGTGCCACAGCTTTGCAAGCAATCATTGTTACCTTAATCGCAACGAGATAACATTGATTTTTTTTTCACCAGATATGACAAGACCAACGTTGGCCCTAAATCACAACTGAAAGGAAAATATTTTGCGTGACATTTATCAATAAATTTTTAAAAAGTAAGAGAAACCAACAGTTTTGTGCTATTGCACCTCGGCTAGGCGTATTTTTAATTATAAGGTAAAAACCTATTTTTTAAATCCACAAAACTGGCAAATAATGCTGTTATTATGGCAACGGGCTACGTAATTTAAAAAGTTTTGTTTTTTTACTGGCACCCAAATTTCTTTCATCTTACAAAGTAAAAAAACATGGTGTTTTACCTCTTCAGTCGAGCTGGACTGTCCGAGCATCTCCCCTGCAAATACCTCGATTCCTCTGGCCATCTCTTCATACTCAGCCCCAAAGTCTTCCCAAAGATGACTCAGGGTCTTGAGTTTCTTGCCCATCTCAAAGGCGTGACCGAAGACGTCGGTCTTTGTTGCCAAAATGTAGGAGGGCTGAGAGAGGGCACGATAGACGTTTAGGAACGAGGTGGCCTGGGTAAGCGTCACATCACCGCCTGCAGAGATGTTCGGTTCATCGAGTGTTGCACCGAGCTGAACTAGAAGCTGTTGAAAGAAAATGAGACACACATTGTCCTGAAATGTACCAAAAGCCCTATCGATGGTAACAAAATATAAATCTTCTATTTTCTTTGACTCCGAAAAGTTTCTTTTATACTTCAATAATGTGGAAACAAAATTCTAAGAAAAAATGTTTAAAATTATAGAACTCAGAAAAGGGAACACATAAACTTGTCAATAAATAAATAACAAAATAACAAAATAACTTATTGACTAAATAGCTAAATAACTAAGAAACTAAATAGCCATCAACAAAATAACTAAATATATAACTAAACAAATAATTAATGTGGTACAAAAATGATATGCAACAAATATTTAAAATGATAGAAACCAGAAAAGGAACATTTTGAAGGCAAAAACTTCACATAAACCTGCTCTAAAACCAACGAAGTCACAATACATTAAAAGAATACTCACACAAACAACTATAACAAAAAAAAAATAGTTATAAGACCGTTAAATTAATAAAATTGTATCTGTCAGGATAAATATTGGATAAAAAACTAGTAACACAAATTTGTTTTTCCAATACTTAACCTGACAGATAAAATATCATTAATTTAACGGTCATATAACCATTTTTAAAATGTTTTATAGTTGTTTGTGTGAGTATTCTTTTGTTTTACCTGGTCGGCATTTCAATTTACATAGTAACAATGGACTTTACCATATAGTATCGTGTATTTGTTTTTCCACCTGTTTGCAATTACTCATGGTGACATTTCATTGTATTTGTCCAAGACCCTTTCTTCCCCCCTCTTAGACATAGAGCCTCGAAGCAATAATCCCAAACGTATGACCTTCGGTAAACGCTTAATACTCATTTTGGTTGAAAAGAAGTGGCCTCGCCAGGCTTTTGGCTCGGCCATTATACCCTGTGTTTGTGTTCCTCAAGGCTAAGTAAGTTTGCGGCTACGTCGGAACCAAAAGAAACGCGTCTTGGTGCAGTGGACAAAACGTATTGAAAACACAAAACCTTTTAACGTGACGATTGACAAAGTACCAAGAATAATATAGAAACAACGTGACCCAACGGGAGGGAATCCGAAGCGCAAAGCCTGTGATTCAATTGCCCAGATATATATACCTCAAATCATTACTACTATCATATTAAAAACAGGTTTTACAATACACAAATCATTAATTATGCAATAAAAAGAAAACCATTAAAAATATTAAATAACCCAACATTTTCATACACAAAAACAATTATACACACATCAAAATACAGGGAAAATCCCCCTCATAAATACAAGACAGTCACCTGTACTGCTCAACAGTCACCCCGAACCCAAGCAAGTTGGCACAAAACCCTAGTACCTAGAGTGTGAAATCATAAACTAATCTGAAAAAACCCACAGGCAATCACTCGGGTGGGATTCGAACCCACCACCTTTGCGTTGCTAGAGCAGATGGTTAGAGGCGGGTTCGAATCATTTTTGTAGGGTTTTACCCTAACACCGATGTGTACTGTTTACTCAGTGCTCTCTCTTCTCCCTCTGTTGTTTTTTTTTCAAAGAGCTCGGGAGAGCACCGAGTATACAGTGCTTATTACACATCGGTGTAAGGGTAAAACCAAATTAAATTCGTTATCCCCGATGCAAATATTAACATCTATTAATTAAAAACGCTGTGTATTCGTTGGACACTCGTTAGCCATTTATTTATAACTGCTTTGCACACGTTGGGCATTCGCTTTGACAAAGTTGCAGACGGGTCGGACGTAAATAGCCGAACAGCAGAAGAAGAAGCAACAGCGGTGTTGCTAGAACTTTTTCGGTGTAGGGGGCTTTGCTTTTACCTGGGGAGGCCTGTGGAATGGGCCTGTCAGTGGTAGGGTCATGTTTTTATTTTGGAAGGGGGCGCTGCAGGGCGCCACCATCCTCTTAAAATATGTTCTTGGCATTTTGTGGCAGCGGTAGCGATCCCGATTGCGATCATTCACTACATTTTTCTTTTCTTTTTTTTTATCGTTGTGATCACTATCGCAAATTTTGTCGTGGGGGCACTGAAATTGCTTTGGGGGGCACTTACCCCCCCCTTATTGGCTACGCCGCTGCAACTAGAAGTATTGTCGAAGGGTAAACATTACACTCATGTACCTGTACTGTGTTGAAGTTGTTCCGCTGAGCGGCTAGTACAAGGGGTGTAACAGCTGGGTGGTAGTCATCGTTGTCGCAGTTGGAGCTTAGCACAGACTTGCACAATTCCTGTTCAAAATGACAGTCCACATTAAGTACAGACAAACATGTTCAATAAAAACAAACACCCGTTTACGTTTATAAGGTCACTTCATGTATAGAAGCGCTTAAATCTTACAAAGACATATCAACTAAATCACGTCCGGTTTGGATCGAAAGCTAAGGCCATCTCCCCTACTAATTTTATATAAGACCAAACTCAGTCTTCTCTTTGCGAACCATGTCTCTTCCATAAAGACCAAGAAACTGTACCCATAACAGACTCCATCCACTTCAACAGCCTTAATCACAGCGTCAAAAATGTTGAACTCATTGTGAACTCATTGTGAATTAATTTGTAGGGGAGATGGCCTTAGCTTTCGATCCAAACCGGACCTTCGTCAGAGGCATAAACAAGGACAAACACGAACATATCCATTTGTAGCAAAAAGAGGAGCAAAGGATTAAGGGAGAGTATCCAGAGAAAAGCGGGAAAATATAGCCAATCAGAGTTGTAAATCTTTAAACAATGGGATGGCTAAGATGTATATATATATATGTATATATAATAAGTAGGGGAGATTGCCTAGATGGGGATATATATAATGTAAATTTTAATTCTAATAAAGTTAGAAAATTGCGTCCCCTTTTTTTAACCGCCCTGTTGAATGGTGGTGGTGCCGGCGCTCTACAAATGCCCAGATGTTGATAGTCTCTCTTAATTTTTGCAAAAATAGTAGGTAGCCAGCTTCCCTTGTGGCTTATAACTAAATGCAATTTTCATCACACGTACCTTTCGTGTTTCAAGATAGCGACATATCGCCTCGACTGCATCTCCGAACTCTACATCGATTGCCCTGATAAGGGCATCTCCAATTGGTACATCGTAATTGAGCAGAACATTGATTATATCTGGGCAGGACCAAGGAGAAAGTGGAAATATTTAAAAGCGACCAATCAATTCGGCCTAAGCTATATTAATGGATGTTTTTTCTGGCTTTGGCAGTACAAAGTGTTTTATTTGTTATGTTTTATTTTATTTTGCTATATTTTTTTTCTTTTGACTGCGGTACCACACACAGGTATGGGCTACTTTCGGTAAGCTTCCAATCGTACAGCAGCTTTAGTCTATTGTTTACACCTTAGAGTACTATGAAGAACAGCAGTAAACCTACCAGTAAAACCATCCGTAATGGCGTCTGCATAGATTGTGACCCCTTCGTCATTTCTCCAATCCCGTAACCAGCCGTGTTGAACCCAATCTGCAAGCAACTCGTCGAGCCGTAGCCCATTGCCGGTCTGCACTACTTTCTTCACTTCCTCATATCGCCCCCTCTCGTCGTCTCGTTCCATAGCTACCTCCACAATGGGCTGCTCGTGGTTCACACTTAAATCTCCGTTTCCATGATTTTCTAGGCTTAGCACGTTCCCGACTTTGGGGATACATTTTACCATCACATCCAGTTCGTAAGCCTCGTTATCCATCTTTTTACCCAATGTTGAAACTTTGCGATCATATGCTAGACTTCTTGTGTGGTGAGTAGTTAAGTTGACTTACTTGTGTGATGACTAGTTAGGTTGACTTAACCTGTGTGCAAATGGACAGTGTGTGAAGTACACAGGCATCATACACTCAGACGGGCTTGAAAGATGCCCGCCAAGCTGAAGGGCGTATAATTTATTATGAAAGAGAACAACAAATCATGTCGCATTCCGCTATCACTGGGGAATTTGTCACGTTGTGAGGAGTGTTCTGTGAGTGTCACTGAAAAGAACCCCGGATCCTTTTGTTGCTGTCCATTTACCATCAGCGAATTCACCTTGTGTGCAAAGCTTTTCACTATATGTGCGTTCACGACCCCTTCAGAAACGTCTACATGAACTATTAAGTACAATGGTGTACCGAAGCTGTGCGTGCCCAGTCTTCAGTTAGTGCCGTCGACGAATTTGTACAATAAAGAATAAACATTGACATAACTTTTTGTTCTTTTCCATTGGTAGCATGCCTCTCTTATTAGTGCATATCGTGTTAACTGTTAAAACTGCAGGTTTAAAGCTAGTGAATGTAGAAGATACTAATATTGGCAAATATATAGCATCAGTCGAGAAGAACAGTTTGCACTTACGATTGGTTAATGTTTTTATTTCCTTTTTTCTTGTTTTTCTCTCTCTTTCTCTCCTTGTCATCACTTTTAATCCGCTCAAGCTCACCATCATGTTGGCCTGTTCACCTTGCAGGATATTGATGGTTTCACTAAGGTTTGCTGCATGTCTTTCATGCTCCAATTTGTTGGCCGAGTGGGAAATCACAACAACTTCATATTCTGCACGAAGAGCTTCAAACTTGGCCGTCAGATCAGCGATCATTGTGTCTTTCATTAGGACGACGGCGTTGTTTTCATCGTCTACGTCGTCCGTACTGGTCCCAAGATCTGCGGTATGCGAAGTCATCCCACCCATTTGGCGCATCACCTCCTCAGCATTGGCGTCCAAGGGGACGAGATCTTCAAGCTTTTTGCTAATGTCAAGTGACTTCTCCTTTGAAATGCAAAGAGAATTGGAGATTTGGTCAAGCCGGCTTTCAGTCACGAATCTGTGGAAAGAATTACATTAAACCATTGTGTGCTTGTATCTTCTCAGAATTATCTTACAACAACATCAGGTTGTATTTCAATGAATGTCCTTTGTGGGAGAAGCAAATAATACAACGCCCAGCAGAATTATTGACAGCCCTTTTGTTGCAAAGAATGAACCTTATCTGTATCCCTATTAAATTGATATTCATTTGTTTCTTTGTGCGTCGAAAACTTAAGACATAAAGCTCTCCGTTATCGATTCTTCTCCTTTCACTCTCTTGAGACTATAATGCAGCTTCAATTTAAATATTAAAAAAACGACCTGAATCCCCCCGCGAAGGAAAAAAACCCAACATTAATAAAAACAACAACAGCAACAAAGTACAACAAAGAAACAAATTAATAGGCTGTTGTTTGTACGGCGATCTCGTAATAGCATTTCAAAGGATGACAGTTTATTTCGAGGGATTAAAATAATTTCTAGGGAACGAAATAATGGTTTGATGTAATATAATAACTTCAAGGGAATAAAATCGATTTTTTTTTTTTTTTTTTTTTTTTTTTTTTTTTTTTTTTTTTTTTTTTTTTTACCCTTTGAAATATTTTGTATCTGTCCCTTTATGGGCTCCGTACAAAATAACTATGGCTCACGTAAATTCTCCTGTTCCACTGAAGGACGAAGATGGCTAGGAGGAGGGCGATAATTGCCACCTCGTGCAAGTTGGTGCTGTCAGAAAAGTACTTGGTCGCCCCTTTTCTCATGCATACCTTCATACGCAACCACATTAAACCTGCAAAGGGGATTACTTTTGTAAGGGTAAAACATTTCTCGTTGGAACGTGATAAAACTTGTTGTCGATCGTATGGCTTACTTTTTGAATGACAGATTGAGACGGCAATATGTAAATAGATTTTGGAATGAACGTCACCCGCCGCCATCTTGAAGCTGAAATAGATCATGAAACAATGGAAATGCAGAGGATGCCATTTTCGTACTGCACAGATGGACAATAGCTTTACGAGCAACCTCATGTTGACCAGTATCCAGTGAGGGTATTTACTTCTAGTTAGTAAAGTTATTTATGCTTATGAAAAGTATAATCAATATGTATATTATAACATTCGTTAAAATAGAAATAGCATGGAGATTCACAAAAACCGAGGTACAATCCAAACCTCTAACCAAATCATCTTAAAGTATAGCAAATGAATCAACCCAAATTCCGGGGGAAAATAATGTATTACAGATGAAACTTGCCCCATACCCTCTAAAAATTATCAGGTCACAAAATTAATGATCTGGATTTCGGATCGCAGGGGGCCTGACCCTCTTTTGGGTCAGGCTGACCCGGAAACCAGTTAAAGATTGGATTGTATTCGTCATAATAACACAGATTATGAGTCACACTAATTATGAGTCACACTAATTATGGGTCACACTGATTATGGGTCACACTGATTATGGGTCACACTGATTATGGGTTACACTGATTATGAGTCACACTGATTATGGGTCACACTAATTATGGGTCACACTTATTACGGGTCACATTGATTATGGGTCACAATGATTATGAGTCACACTGATTATGGGTCACACTGATTATGAGTCACACTGATTATGGGTCACACTGATCCGGAATTGGGTCAGGCCCCACAGGACCCAGAATATGTGTCAGTTCTTTACTGGAAGTTTTCAGAGTGTATTAAGTTGCGACCCAAACCCATAAGTCAAACAAGCTCGACCAATGAGGTCAATTGATACACCTTGGTAGTTGCAGGTGTAATGGCCGAGCATAACACACCTGCATCTATCTTTTAGACTTCCCTTACAACTTACCTATGAATCCAGACCACTATTAGCCACCGTATTGTTGTTATGGTGGTTGAGTAGTCGTATTTGCTCAGAACAGAGTCGAATATCAGCATGGCCAGGAAGGTGAACCTGGAGCCAGTTTTCATCAGCATCATGACGTAGCTGTGTGTTGACGACAAGATAGTGTGACCCACGACGTACAGGATCGAAAATAATAATCGACAACAAAATGGATTACTTTCCTTGATGAAGGTTCCCTAATGTCGAGGCCCATAACAGTCTGGTATACTGCCAAAGTTAAGAAACTGTCAATTGCACCTTGTAAGAAACTTAAATGCTACATGTTTGTACTACTGTATCCCAACCTGTATTTATATATACTTTTTTCAAGTTTTGCAGTTTATAAATCTGTTTTGGTGGTTTACAACTGGGTTTTTCCCCACCATACAGCCACGCATTGCCGATTATACAATGCGTGACACCATCAAAAAAAAAACATTTCACCCTGCCTATACTTTTTGAGTAACAGTTTGATTTCGCGTGTAATACATTTCTGTGAAGAACCAAATCACTTTTAATCAGGTTGAAGAATAGCAACATAGCTGGGTGTGGCGGTCGGGTCTATTTGTTGTGTTCTTTTTCTGTTTTGGCCTCTGAAAGTTTATGTTTGGTGACCGCCGGGAGAATAAATCCAACTTTTGGGTGGAGGAAGTGGTTAGGGGGGCCAGCTCATGGAGCCATTTTGATTTATTTTTTTTTTCTAAATAGAGGAAAAGGATCGGCTGGTAATTATGATTTTGGAATCATAATTTGGGTGAAATTTGGGAACAATATTGTCTGATAAATAAATAGCATGCACATGGTATGACATGTACGTGAATAATGGCTTTAATAGCCTAGATGTTATGCATATCATTCAATATAAACTAATTTGCAACCATTGATGTAAATTGACATGAGAATTGTTGAAATTTATTAATATATTTTTGTACTACATTTTCTTTAAATGTGAAATAATTATAAGCATTCTGCCGAATACATTTTGAGCCAATTGAGCTAACCCAAACTAGGTGTCACGTCTTCAAACTATCTTCGGATTTAAAATCGCCACACTAGCCATCGTAAACTTTTGTTTGAAACGTTGATACTTTTGACTGTACATTTTTGGTTATTAAATTCAATGCAATATTATCGTTTTCTGATTTAGCTGTTTTCAATAAAACACCAACAATAACACTACTAATAATGGTCAAAAGACAGGGCTTTACGAAAACACGGGTTTAAATTTTGTCATACGGGAACCAAATTTTATATAACTTAAAAGTTTTAGTATAAAATTTGACTGGGAAATACTGACTACAAATCATACTTACGGTAATCGGGCGAATTTGACTACCTTCGGGAATGGGAACAATATGTAGAGAACGCAGATAACTGGATATCCCAACATGACAAACAGTACGAGCAAGATTTGGTAGTACTGTATACACCTTTCTCGTCCCAACTCAGAAGATTCTGATAGAACTGCGCGATGATCGCCTTCTGAGAATGAGGATGAGATATGAACTGAGAAAATGGGGACAGTCAATACAAGCACAAGGAATTGAATGTTATGACTGTATTTACATGTGATTAAAACAAATAATTCGGAGGAAGACCGATCGTTAGTGGGCACTGCAGAGAAGCAGAAGAGCCTGTGTGACAGGAGATTTAGTGTGCCCCCCCCCCCCGATTCTGTCCCCACTTCGGCGAATTGTGTACAAAGTCCGTCTACTAGCGCCCTCTTTTGACCAACCTCTTTCTGAGTCCTTCACCTCCTTACCATAATGGAGGATACAAACACAGGTGGACAAAATCCCTATGATACAGGCACCATAAAGGCTTCTGTCCCATCGCTCGGCCCCAACGGTCTTATCCAAGACCACCAGCTCCTGCCGTCGATTTCACCAAACTCTTCCTAACTTATGATTAATCTTAGGACTTAGGACGAGTCCCAGCCTTGCACTGTAACATGTAAACCTTAAGATTAATCCTAAGTTAGGACTAGTTAATCTTCCTTACTCAAGATAGGATTTTCTACCTCCATGATTAATCCTAGCGTTTTGTGAAATCGGCTGCTGGATCTTGTTCGGTCTCGTTTTTTGTTTTGAAATTACGTCTGAGCATGGAGGAAGTCCTCCATGGTCTGAGGTTTTCAATCAGTTCGGAAAAGAAAACGCACAAACAAACGTTTTATACGTACACATACATTTTATTTATTCGTGTTGTTACAAACTGGAAACATTAATCTGAAATTTATAATGTTATTTCAAATCCTATAGTGAATTTCATTGCAAAACAAGGTTATTACCGTAGAGCTGTCGTAATCACTGGTCCCTTACTAATAACACATGGTTTTCAAGCAAAAGTATAGGATACCAGCGTTGTGGGAAAACCCCACAAGTCTGAGCATGCTCGTTGCAATCCTGGGTTTTTCCCGGAACTAAAAATAGATTCTGCAGTTGCAACATCACGATGCGCGTCTCTCTACACGATCGTCCAGAAACAACAGGGAAAATACCAAAAATTATTGTGTAACGTGTAAAGTAGACAGCTTTCATGACTACACCGCATTCATTAACCTTGCACGACATAACCAGTAAACACCGAATTTGAAGTTTACGGATAGTAACATTGTATATTCATTTTGCAAAAGTGGAAAAACATCACGATTTCACTTTATGTAGAAATTTGCACTAAACACAGGGACTATAGAGTGTTGCGCTTTTGTTTGGTCAGCCGCGCCAAACTACCAACCGGAAAGGTAAGGACTGTTTAGTGTTTTGAACAGTTTAGTGTTGTTGTTTTAATGATTGATTAACTCTTTGTCAGATTCGTGTTTGCGCTTAACTTCTTCTGAAGTTGTATGTTTGACTACAAATTAAAGTATAAGTTATTAAGCCAGGAAGCACGTTTACTTAGCCCTGCTTGTGATGTGGCCAAGGATTCAGGTTTCTTGGCCACACAAAGTGCCGTGGGGCTAGGTCCCATAGGTGATGTTGTCTGAGTTACTTAATGGTCCAACAATGATTTTCTGACATTTTTTACATTATCTGAAGTATATCATCATTTTTTTAATCACTATGAATTGTAATAATATAGATAGGCCCTATACCAATGCACCAGTCCTAGATAGAACTATGACCAGATGACATAAGGACTGAGGTTCGTTCTGCTAAAATTGTCCCCGTGAACTGTTTGTGGAGACGATAACAGAAGAACCTAGTTAGTTAATCAGACAGAGTCTGATGTAGGGGCCTATGGATGGGCTAAAGGAGAATTTCCATTGGTTTGACTCGGACTCGGAGGTAACATTTCATTTATGAAAATCAAGGGTTTGTTACACACCAAAATTATTGCTAAGCAGCATAGCCGTTGGCCGCCATCTTGCCTTCTCACGGAGCTTGTGCAATATGGACAGCAGAGGGCTCCTTGCCGACTACTTGATAAGACTGATGTTGAAAGAGAGACATAATCTTATGACCCTAGCCCACCTTGTTTAGCTGGAGCCAAACAAGGTCGGCTAGGGTCTGATGTGAGAATGTGTGGACACACGGAAGGGCATTTGTGGGGTCCTGACAACAATGAAACGATGGACCCCACAAGGTAATTTCAATAGGAACAATTGGGCCCCACAAGGGAATTCTTTAGAAAAGGGAATAATAGAACAACAAATAATTAGCAGTACCCCACAAACCGGATCCGTACGGCTGTGTGCATGGGGAGAGAAGAGGTGACCATCTTTCTCCTACTAAAACCAGTACAGTATGACATGTATGAGAGGTTCATTCCACTAACAGAAATCATGGATACGATAGGGGAACAAACCTTTAGTTCTAGGAGTAACACCATCTGTGCCCTACACTACAGCCTTTTAATCCTGAAGTACAGACTGATTCATATCCCCCAAACAAACAGGTAGTGACAAAAAACTGCTCAAACATCCATCAAAGAACTCTGTAAAAATTTTATAATCAGCCGATGAACACAGGAGATGTTGCCAGTGTTATTGCTGCAACTTTGTCAGATCCATTTCTCGAAAAAAGATAAAGCTTCGGCTAAAAATCTGAACTAATGTCCGATTTGGATTGTGCAACTTTCTAATGTGCATTGATGTTCAAGGAGGGCACTTTTGGGATTTGCATGCTCTGAAAATTAAAGCAGATACTCAAATAGTGCACAGTCTCCAGTTCGTGCAGTTCCCAAGGATGCACTGCACTAGCATCGATGACAACATACATTTGCGTTATCCAACTAGAACCAATATAATGATGGTCGTCGGGCGGATTGGGGGCTACGATCATAGATACGTGACCCTCTATCTACCAGACTGTTGGCATGTGGGGGGTGGGGGCATGGGGAAGCACAGCATATTGGCACTATTTATAGGGATAGGTTGGATGGTTAATTACAGAAAAGTTCTAGAACTAGTTACAAGACAAGGCCACTTAGAAACCACCGTATGTGCAACTTAAACCATTTTTGTCAGACTCATGACCAGATTTGCTAAACTGCTTTCAAAATTCATGACACAAATTCTAAGAACACAAATTTTGATATTCAATGTATAATAAATCAATTTAGAACATGGGTAATGCAATGCAAAGAAAACTAAATAAAGCAATAAATAAATATAAATTAATTAATAAAAGCACAACTCCAATGCTTTGTTAACTGGTTAAAGGCAAATTATTTTCAAGCTCCATAGTAATAATAAGTTTTAGACAAGGATATTGGGGAGGGGGTGGGGCCGCCTACACCAGAAAATATGTTTAGTGAACCTAACCCTAATAATAACAATGCTTTTTTACCAAATGACCTTTAAAGTTAAAAACAATGTGATCAGTTCCTACTTGGACAAAAGAAAAAGGTTTAAGCTTTCTTCTTTTTATCTAAATGAAATTCATAAAATAATTAGATTTGAAAAACAAAATGGTACTTTTCCAAATACTTCTTTGTTTGGTCTCAATGCCAGTACAGCAACTTGTTATCTTCAAGCAACAACTTAAACATGTCGGACGAGGAGAGGTCCGATTCCCTGCAGTCAGTTGAGATCCCAAATGAGATGTACCAGCAGGCGTACCTGAACAATAACGGAGCAACAAACCAGTCCTCGGAAATGAATGTAGTATTGCCAGCTGACCTTCACCAGCTTGAGGTCATGACAGGAATGAGCCAACAGACGTTAAATGACCTCTCTGCACCCAAACTCCGCATCATAGAGCAACCCAAACAGGTATTACCTTGTTGTGATTTGATTCCAAACTCTGCATCATAGAGCACCCAAACAGGTTGCAATTTGATCCCAAACCCTGCATCATGGAGCACCCAAACAGGTGGTTGTACATGTATCACCAAGTTTGATATTGCATGCCTGACACAGCACCAATGAACAAAAGGAGTAGTTTAAACTAGGCCTAAGTGTTTTCTTAAAAAACTATGTGTGAAAAGTATTTTTTTAAATCATGCAAGACATTTGGATATAGCAAACTTATCCCATAAAACTCATGTGGGACTGGGGTTTTCCCAGTTTCTTTGTTAGTGTGTTCTACTTTTGATCTTGATTAGATGGAGTTACGTATGTACCTCTGTCAATGTCTGTCTTTGTGTGTGTTTGGCTTCGGCTTCTTTTGTGCATGCTTGAATTGAATGAAATGTTGAACACTCTGCTTTTGTGTACATTAATCAGGAACAGGAACTGATTGTCAAATATTCATAATGCTTGGTTCTGAGCTACTCAATTCTGATTACTGTAGAGCGAAAGAAAGTACTGTCAGAATGCAAATGAATGGGTAATTTGTTACAAAGGTGACTGCTCTACACTCCGAGACCCATACAGTGTTTGGATAACCCCTTGTGATCTATACATTAGTTTTGGGGTCAGTGTTGGGGAACCCTACCCTAGGGTTAGTATTAGGAAAATCCAGAACATACATAGTAGGGGTGTAAAAACATAGGGGTACTGGAACTGATTTGTAAGCTTTGTTGAAGGTACATACCCCATGGGTTCATTATAGATTGGTTTTGTCAACGTAACGCTGAGTTAGAGCCAACATTTTAAAGAGACAAACAATTTAAAAGTCACTTGAAAGTTTCAGCTGAATACAGTGTTTACTTGCTGAGAAAATAGCAAAAACCTTCACAGTAGGCCTATTTTCATATGAATTTTGAACCCATCCACGCTTATTGAGGTGACAGTGGGTACCAACGGTATCTCGGGCGCAGCATTCCCAAACAGACACCAACCCTCTGAAATCTGAGAAACAATTCATGCATGAATCTCTTCTGAGATTCAAATTTTTCCAAACCATATTACTTCAAAGCATACTTTCAAAATAGTTTCAAATATTATCAACAGCTGTGACAGTGCTTCACTCCAAGTAAGTTTTTGTGGGCATTAACTTTTTGGAGTAACTACTTAATCTGGAGAGTATATCAGTGGTCATTATACATGGAAGAGTTTCAATCAATCAATCATCTGGAAAGTTTGTAGTCACCATCACTCCAGTTTAAATATTCTGAGGTGCTTAGCTAAGTGAAGAGAAATTATAAGACCACAAAATAGTTCACAGAATTTCATGTGAAGATGACATGTGCTTTGGACTAAATCATTTAAATGTAAGTAGATTCAAAGAGAAAAGGCTAGCATGTTCATTCCCATGCTCTAGCTTTGAAACACTAGGCTGTCAAGGTTGTAAAGTTTAAGTCAAGACAACTAAGCATTTTTTCTTGTTGAGGATTTTGTGAAAGTTCATGGTGATCCTTTTTCAGTTTTGGTAGATCTTTGTTTTTTTTTCGTGTGCACACTGAGAAATAAAGTTAAACTTCAGCTGGATTGGGATTTGACAAGATTTACAAGATTGAAATTTGTATATATTTCGTCTTGGATTCCGATGGTATACAGGTATACTGGTGAAACATGCAAGTGGTTAGGACACTTTTCAATTTTATTGATAATTGTTTTTATAGTTGGCAGGTTTTTGAATGGTCTGTCGGCTTACAGGAAATAATTTGGTTGTTGTTGCAAGTGTGACAAAACTCAAAATCTAGAGGCCTTTTTACACTGTACGTACCTCAATAGTCTGACCCATGTCGAAAACCAGTACAGGTCTGATTCTTTGTTTTAATAAGGACAAGGCATTTTTTCCTTAGTAAAGTGCAACTCTATGAGTGAAATTTTACTTTCTGCTGGCAGATTGAACCTTTAAAAAAAAGTCACTTCAGGCAATGACCGTGGCCCAATTTCATAAAGCTGCATTTAAGCAGGAAATATTGCTGAATAATTTTCTGCTAAACAAAAAGGAACAGGATACCAGTCACAATTGGTATTTTGACTGGTAATCTTATTCTGGCAAGCATAATTATTTTGTGCATACATTGTAGCTGCTTTTGTGCTTTTAAATCAGCTCCTTGAAGTGAGCCATGGAGCATTTCCTCGTGAAGTGTATCAGTCCTGGGTAGACCAAACAGCAAACATTGCGTACAAATTTTGAAAGAAAACTCCTGCATTTTGAAAAAATTATGAATTAAATTATATATAAGTTTCTTTTTTTTTAACCACTCAAAGCGGGGCTTTCGATTCCGTTATGACTGCGAAGGGCCATCACACGGTGGTCTCCCTGGTCAACACAGCCAGAAAGGAAAGAAGACCTACCCATCAGTTGAGGTGAGCATCGAGAAACACAAACTACTCCAATTAGGGTATTCTCCATGAGTGAATTTTGGGGAATTAAACAGGTTTTATAATTTCAAAAAACATTAACCCTTATTAATCGGAGATACAACAAAACATTGAACGGAACATTCTAGGAAAAGTTGTTGTAAACTAAAAGACATCTTGCTTTATACTGTGGTTTGTCATATTTCTTGACTTTCCGACTGACACTCTACTTCTCATGTATTCAAATGTTTCAAGACTATTTACCTCTCAATCTTCATTCTGATTGGAAAAGCACAATTCCAAGTGTGCTAACATTTGTCAACATTATCATGGGGTAAGAATCTGATATTGCCATCATTACCTTTTTCCTAATTAATCCTAATAACAGAGTTATTTTAAAGAATGTAGAGCTAATTATTTAGTTGCTTGTGTTGTAGATACTTAACTATACAGGTGCAGCGAGAATCGTCGTTTCCTTGGTAACTAGCGAGGAGTTACCGAAACCCCATGCACATAGCATTGTTGGTAAACACTGCAATGAGGGATTATGCACAGTGCAGGTCGGACCTACAGACATGACAGCAAGGTAAGTTAGCCAGGTTGCCCTGGTCTTGGCCTTGATGCCCCTTCAATAGTTTCCTATAGACTTTAAGATTTTCTAATGAAGTGCACTTACTAAATAAAACATCTTTACCCCTCAAAGATGAAATTCCAGCATTGTCCAGAGTTGAAGTAAAAAATTGGGGGAGATTAAAAGAAATGCAGTGCACCAATTGCTAGTTCTACAGTTGTCTGTTTGTACTTTGCGAATGATTTGTTCTAGGCAAGTGTTTTTTAATCCCTCTTGGTGCCCCTCAAAAAAAATTCCATAAAATTTGACATCTTCCTCATGTGTCCCCTATAAATCAAATTTAAAAATGTCTCGCACCAGCATGACCAGCCTCTCCCTTACCAGAAACAAAGATCCATTCCTTAATTAAAACCTTTTTTTTTATGCAAGCTTCCCAAACCTTGGTATCCTGCATGTAACTCGCAAGAATGTCGAGAGGGTCTTGAAAGATCGTCTCCGTGAACAGCAGAAGCTCTATAGGACTCTTTTGGGTGAGAAGGGATTCGTACCTGGGGCACAGCATCTGCTTGAGACTGAGCCAGCCCTCGCCAAGAAGGCCAAGGAAATGGCCAAGGAGATGGATCTCTCCAAGGTGTGCTTGTGTTTTCAGGCATACCTTCCAGACAATCAGGGACGTTATGCACACCCGCTGGCTCCCGTTATATCACTACCCATCTTTGACAGCAGTAAGTTTGGAGTTACACTGTCGTTTATTTCACCCTGACTAGGCCCAATATACCATTTCTGATACGTGGCAGAAGGAGGCCCCCAAATGTTCCTATACTCTAATGCACTCTTCCCCTCTTGTACAGAAGTACCTCCCCCCCAAAAAAAAAACCCAAACAAAAACAAAACAAAACAAACAAACCCTCCCCCCAAAAAAAACAACAACAAACAAACAAAACGTACAAACAAACCTAGAAAAATTAATTCCTGAGAGCACAATTAAGACACAGTTAGGGGCGGAGGGGGTGTAGACCATGCCATATTATATCAAGCACTGAATGTGACTTAATGCAGTCCACACTGTAAGTGTAATATTTTTAAAGATACTTTGTGCTGAAATTCTGTTGTTTACCAAAGACTTTTCTTCTAAAGAGGTTTAGAGCACACTAATCTATATTTTGAGTTGGTTGTTACACCACTGGTTGCATTTCAGAACTACAGTCACTCAAGAGAGATTATTTCCAATGATCCTACTACATGTATTGTATTCCCACCATACAACGTTTCAAATTCTACATTAACATAATACTCGTGTAGACAATGAGCAAAAAATTTCCAGATGTGCGGCCTAAATCAATTCAGAATTGGTGCAGACAAGTTTATCAGCCTAATTTGTTTTCTCAACCTCTCACAAACCAGAGGCACCAGGCGCGACGACCTTAAAAATTTGTCGTATGGACAAGAGTTCAGGATGTGTGACTGGGAATGACGAGGTATACCTGCTTTGTGATAAAGTTCAAAAGGACGACATTTATGTGAGGTTTTATGAGATGAATCCCAGTGGAGAGACAATTTGGGAGGCGTATGCAGACTTTGGGCCCACGGATGTCCACAGACAGGTAGGTAATGATGGAAAAAGTGTAGCTGAACAATGCATCAGAACAAGTTACAATTGAAATACATCACTTGTTACTAACCCCAATTCTCCCAAAGCTTTGAAATAAATCCAGCTGAATGTTTTGTTTGATTTTAGTTGGACTGACAATTTCACTAATAAACTGATCGTGCTTCTCACGGTGTCAGTCATGTCATCGTAATCAGTTTGTGTGTTGAGTTACCATACAATGTTGGATTTTGTTGGACTGAAGAAAGGATCCTAGTAAACACTCTGGGGAGTAAAAGTTTTAAGGTTACTGTAACGCAGAGATTTATATGTTAGGATGGCAATATTATATTGGCAACACTCTG
>CM021545.1:12802403-12814336 GCA_010994315.2 Pisaster ochraceus | reverse complement strand
ACAGGGGATAGGGAGAATGGTGAATTTAGAGCCTGAAAATGAGCCTTACATTACCAACATATGTAGTGACTAATTTGGGCTAAAGGCAGGATATACCTTTGGTACTCCTAAATTGAATGACCATAAAAGCTTGCTTTGTAAGAAGCACTGCAGCTGTTGATAGGCCTAATGTAAACGATACCTTTCTAAGGAATTTGAGTTTAGGGAAAGGGATTTTTTCAATCTGAGAAACGTTTCATGCATGAAACAATTCTCATATTGTTTATTGCAATAACAAATTATTCTTCCTGCTGGGACATAACTGCTCTTTATTTGTTAGCAGGTCCTCAAAAATGCTACAGCCTTTTGCATTGAAATTTTCACAATGGATTGTTAAAAAATAAACAGAATGAAACTTTGCCTTTAAACTTTCATCATAATGGTATTGAATCTAGGGGGTCTTAAATTCTGTGAAAGCACTCTTGACTGTTTTTGCCTTGCAGAGCAAATGAGAAGACAACGTACAGAAATATGTAGTTTTACGTATTTGATTAAATCAAACTTATAAGAAAAATCACAAATCCACGTATATAACATGTATAATATTGTATTCTTAAATTTAAATTCTCTTTCTGTATGTTTTTGCTTGCCTTGATCATTAGTGTGAATTTATTGTACTAATTTGAGTTACAAATTAGGTTAAACTTGTTTTTCTTTTCTAATCGATTCTCTGGCAGTTTGCAATCGTTTTCAAGACACCCAAGTATAAAGACTGCTACATAAGCAAACCTGCGTATGTTCAAGTTCAACTTCAGAGGCGATCCGATAAGGAAGTGAGCGACCCTAAACCCTTCACCTACTACCCTCAGCTCACTGGTAAGCACCAGGATCAGAAATTACATCATAGAAAATACATCCCAATGGGGAAATTCCCTTAAAAATCCCTCCAAATGGATTTGCAAACAAATGGGAAATCAAATTAAACACTGGATAAGTATGTAGCAAATCAATAATTGTTGGGAAGTATTCTTTTAATAAGTGTAAATCAGTTGGTTTACATGTGTGAGGAATAGTTTCAGTTTAAACCCCTTTTTTTTAAAGATCAACTTGAAGGAAATCACTTAAACAAATTTGACCCTTTATATTTATTTATTATGTGTTTAGTTATTATTAAGTCGTAGTTTTGAAGTTTTCTGCACTGCAATTTTGCTGAAATTTGAACTAGTGTTTTTTATCGTCGTTGGCGGCACCCTTGTATGTTCGGAATCATGACTTCATACTACATACTGGTGAAGATTATTTACCTTTGTCTTCATGCAATTACTGTTTGTTTCTTTGGATCGTTTCCTATTTCCAATTATTTATTTTTTTTCAATATCATGTGTAAGTTTGTATCATGCTGATTAAATGTGCTAGTGGTGGATTCAACAAATTGCAAAAAGAGTCCAGAGGATATTTTTTATTTAATTTTCCAAGGAATAGGCCTACGGCGATATTTGTATACAACACTGAAAGGATTCAAAGTTGCTCATTAAAAAAAGTTATTTTATAAAAGCTGAAAAGACTGACTGTTAAGTAGTTTATAGATCAAGGGTTGTTACTACGGAACACCAAAAGGGACATAATGGAAAAAATACTGAAAGTAGAAATAATTCTATTTCACTTGAATGAATTGATTTTGAGCTCTCAAAATCAGTTTGTTCCCATCAAATCATTTTGGTCTAAATCATTTTGTGCTTTTGAAATCATTTCGCTCAAAATAATTTTGAACGCTCCAATGATTTATTCAGTGTGTCAGAATAAATTATTGCCAGAGCTCGAAAATAAGTTATTTCAAAAGCTTGTGGTCTAAAATTTTCACACAAAATCATTTTGAACACTCAACATAATTTATTTAATTGCACAACTGAGGCTCGAAGTTGACACGAACTACATGGTTTGCATTTACTTGTGCTGCCAGTTGTTTGAACAGTGTGGCTCAGCTCTACGAACGTTGGCAAGTGCCTTCCGAGTTTAAGAACTCCTCTGGTCAGTCTGCTGATAGCACTCCTATCAGAAAAGCTTGATGGAAAAACATCTTCTTCATCAACACTGTAATATTTCCACAAACCGCTGCTTTTGCGACATTTTGATCAGCTTAGTTCCTTTCATTCCTGAACCCAATCCGTTTTTATTCCTGAACTAAAACCTTTTTTATTCCTGAACAAAACCTTTTTCATTCCTGAACCAAAACCTTTTACATTCCCAAACCAAAACCTTTTTCATTCCTGAACCAAAACCTTTTTCATTCCCAAACCAAAACCTTTTTCATTCCTGAACCAAAACCTTTTTCATTCCTGAACCAAAACCTTATTTATTCCTGAACCAAAACCCTTTTCATTCCTTTTGTTGCACTTTAACACAAAGTTTGTATCAAAACTTGACCAGAGACAAAAATGCTGTACAAGAAAAAGTAAAAATTCTTACAATATTTCTTGATTGTTAGGGTACCTAACAACTTGTTCTAAATTTATTATGTACTAATAACTACATCGGGGAGGGGGGTCGTGAAAAATCCCATTTTTCTAGATATTTGGTTGACATCTCTCTTTTTTTATATTTAGATTCAAATTTTAAATAGTTATGTTTTATAGATTCAAGAAAGTTATTTGCTCTCATAAAAGGTTTTGCACACAAAAAATCTGCAAATAAGAAGTGGTAGTTAATTAAAATCTAATGTCATGATCCCCATATTCCATGTATCTCATGTACAAACAAGTTTACATGCATCGTCTATGGCACATGTGTTTGTCCACGCTAATGGGGCCATATGGTTTGACATTATAAAAATGGGCGGTAAAAATTAAAAAGAAGAGTTTCATCGAGCTTGTTTCCCATGCACATTCCAAATCACTTCAGGATTTTTCTTAACAATGGGCGAGACACATTTTCCTGTAATTTAGTAGAAACTGGGGATCATCTTCAAGATGATGCTTTAACATGGGCATGTTGGACAGACATTTCATACATTAATGGAGAGAAAGGGTTAATAATATAAACAGATTCACATTAATGTTGTCCATTTACAACGCGGTCTCTGTGAGGAATGTTTCCAGGCAAAACCAAGACAACTGTGTGGGTATTCAAGAAACTACAGAGAATTATCTTAAAGATAATAGGTTTGCAACATGGACAGGTATTTGTCACAATATGTCTGTCCATGTTACAAACTAACATTCATGCTGTCTTAAAAACCTCAAAGTTCTCTTTATTTTCACAAATAAACATTAAAAAAGGGCAATGGTTCTAAATTAATTAATTTTTGAGAAATAAAGTTATTCATTATTTTTGTTAAATCACTTTCCGGTCGATCCCATTACAAAGTGTCTGTCCTCATTACAAACAACATGTCTTGAAGACGATGGCTTCATTTCTTAGACATTGTTTACACTGTTTGGTAACCATATTCATTATCAGCTGAGAAATGTACAAAACCAACACAAGGTCGGTTGAAGTAATAAATAAATAAATTAATTTAAATAATTAATGTATTTCTTTGGCAGACAAAGAGTGTATCATGAGAAAGAGGAGGAAGGACATGCCACTGTTCCATGATCATTTCTTGGAAGGAAATGGGGGCAAGGGGGGAGGATACGGTGGCTCAGGAGGGGGTGGCGGTGGCGGTTACCCATTCTCTCCAGGGCTACCAATCAACACCAATTTCACAAGTGGACGCGGAGGGGGGACGACTAACAGTTTCCAGGCACCACCAACAACACAGCAAAACATCTCACAAAGAAGTAAGAAAATCCTCAATAGTCCATACTTGACATCACACAGTGTTAATTCGGTCATCTTTATAGTCAATAATAGCTCATTTTTGATTGCACAACTGCGTTCTGCAAAGATACCGCATGTGACATGCGGGAGTTCTACCAAATTCCTTGCATGATTAGTCGGTGAACCACTTGGCTGTGAAATTCCCTGCAAAAGCTTACTTAGTAAGAAGCACTACATCTGTTGATGATGTTTAACATTTCAAGAAATGTCAATCTGAGAACATTTCAATTACGGATTTTTCTTCCCGTGTGGACGCTCCAGATTGTTGGCGATATCTCAGAAATGCTACCACCTTTTGAAATGAAATTTTCACAGGCTAGTGTTATTGTTTGTATCTACATTTATCTAAAACAATTGGACAGGTTCCAAAAACCAAATGCATACTTTGCCTTATGTGCAAAGAGTATCTAAGCACAACAATAATATGCTAACCAGAATAAGGTCACATGCACCATTTGTGACTGGTATCCTGCTCATTTTTGTTCTGCAGAAACATGTTAATCATCTTTGTCTGCTTAAATAGCTTTATGAAATAGAGCCCTGGTTGGTAGTGACTTTTGTATCCATGAGCATTTACCTTTGGGTGTAGAATTTTAGATACATGACATGAAACACTATAAAGGGTAGCACTTTACATCCATAATGTTGGCTATTTTTCCAATGTTTAAACACAATTTTAAGTACCTGAAACCGCCCAAAAGTGTTTCAACATGTAATATGGGCATACAAGCTTAAATAATTTCGGTTGATTAATTGGTTGGTTTTACCTGTACCTTTTCCGTTCATTTTTGAAAAACTAGTCAACTCGTATTGTTCTCAACAATTTATCAACCATTAAAAAAAACTGCTTACACAGAGGTATATCAGTGGTAACTTTTATTTTGTGACTTGTCACATGCACTTCATGCAGGTAACACATCTGACAACTAGAAGAAGTATAGGTCTGTGCAAGTCAGGCAAATATTTTTGATTATTAATGATTGCTGTTAGTGTTAAAAGCAATTTTAAATGAAATCAAATATTTACATGTTAATGAAAAGAAGTCTTTATATGGTTAAATCGGTTTCTTTTTTTATCCTTTAGATCAACATCATCAGATTTTCATGCAGCAAATCCAGCAACAACAACAACAACAACAACAACAGCAGCAACAGCAACAAAACCACCAGGGTGCGGTCTTCCAGAGCCGCGGTATAAGCATTGAAAATGATCAAGACTTGGCGAACATTACCCGTGAGACCGAAGTGGTACAGGACACCCAGCCAGCAATTTTACCGACAGTCACTCTAATTGGGGAGAGAGAGATTGATAGTGACATCGAAGTTGATTCTCAATTGATTGGTATGTGTCTATGATTTATGTTGGCTTAGAGTTTTTGAGGCAGGGTTCTCTAGGAGCCATTTTTTAAAGATAAAGGTTTTTTGCTCTTGCTGTATGGTTTAGTGCTGGTATAGTGGAAATCTTTGACAGGGATTTGTAATTCTGTAGATGTAAAAATTAAAATGGAAGCATAGTTGCCTCTTGCATAACTTTAAGACAGTACTTGGAAGTGGACTTCTACGACACAATAGGCTGACTTGTCTAGTGCACTGGACTGAAGTTCTGCTGTTGTGAGAATGTGGGCTTGGTTCCCAGTCATTACACTTGTGTCCCTTTAGCAAGATACTTGACCAATAATTTTGTTTTCTTTGGATGGGCCATTCAGCCGTAGGTCCTGTGTGTTGTATAATGATTGCACTGCATTACCTTATAAACCCTTACAAGGTGTGATACAAATGGGTCTAATAGTTTCAATTATAGCTCTGCATATCTGTTGTACAAATAGTTAGTGCTTTGAGATGCCTGTCAGGTGTGATAAAGCAATATGAAGTACTATTTTGTAATCAAAATAATTTGTTTGCCTCCTGAAAACAGAGGATGTTAAAGACACTCATGTCACAAAAGGCCCTGTCCGGCGATTTGAATCATGTGTACAAAGTGGAGTTGGAGTTGGCATTGTCCAACCAGCAAAAAGCGCCACAGATACCTCTGTGCAGACTGGTAAGTATAATAATGGCTTATGTCTGTCATCCATTATCAGTTCAGTTGTAACTTGACCTGCAAGAGGTGATTTTAAAAACTTGATTGTAGTATGTTCGTTTTAGATATTAATGCAGAAAAAACACAAAATGTCTAAATGATTATATAGCACCAATAAATATCCTCAACACTAAACCTGATTGATATTATCCCAGATGATATTCCATTGGATTATGAATCCCTCGCGTGGCGTCTTGCTGAACGTACTTCTCGTGCCTTGCGTGACTTTGCCATCACTGCTGACATCAAGATGCTGTTAGCTGTCCAGAGGCACCTAACTGCTGTTGAGGATGAGAATGGGGACACGTAAGTTTTTTTCATTTGTTTTGTGATTTTGTAGTTTCAAAGCTTTTTTTTTTTCTTCAAGTGCTTTTTCAGAGCACCATCAGCTTATTTCCATCCCCGTTCAACCTGATTTTTCCTCTCCTTTACTAGCCCGCTTGCACTTATTCCAACCCCCCCCAAAAAAAATAAATAAATAAAAATAAATAAAAATAAAAAATAAAATCACATTCACAAAATCACGTTTTAAAATGATTATGTCCAAATTGAAACAGGTTTTCTTCCATGTTTTGTTCCATTGTAGACCTCTTCACCTGGCAATCATCCACAAGAAATTTGATGTTGCTTTGGGACTCTTGAACGTCATTATCAGCATTCCTCAACAGAAGATCATTAATCACCACAACAAACTTCATCAGGTAAGAAAAAAATCCCAGGAATTTTTCTTAAGACTGCCAGAAAAATCTCCATGAATGAGCTTTAATTATTTCATTAAATTAGAATGGCCAGACAGTAGGAGGGATGACTGTGTATATGCATTAATCACAAATACTGTAGAGTTCTTAGTTTTCTATCAGTCAAAACTGCAGTAGATGATACTGAAAGGTCAGACAGTTTGAGGGTTGATAGTGTACTGTGTTGATGTATTCACCACATGATGTCATACTGCAGGATGGCTGAGTTTATCTTTCAATTGAGTCCACATAGACCGGGTGTCTGGCAAATGGAGGGTTACAAGATTTTTCAATGGAAGTGGCCCTTGCAAAATAAAATTGACCTGGCCCCCTCTGAAGTTAAATTCCACTCATGAAAATGTACTTTCACTTGTCATTCTGCAGACGCCCCTACATGTTGCCGTTATCACCGAGCAGCTTGACATTGTAGAGCTACTTCTCCGTTGCGGAGCCGATCCAAACATCATGGATCATACTGGGAACATGCCTATCCACCTCGCTGCTCAAAATCATCTCAGTGATATAACGGAGGTCTTGGTCCGGGGGGTGAAACCACTCCCCGGAAAGTCCAACGCTGCTATCGAGCCAATCCCTGCTGAAATCAACCTCAAGAATCTTGATGGTATTGTAGAGTCAATATCTGTTTTGTTTATAACCTCATATATAGTTCTTGCTTGATGTATTGAGAATGATTATGATAAATTTGACATCAATTTTGTTTGCCCTTTTTTAGGCTTTACTGCAGCACACATTTCTGTTCAGCTTTCCGATTTGAAGAACCTCAAAGTTTTGGTGAAAAACGGAGCTGATGTGAATGTTCAGGTATGTGCAAATAATCTACAGTTTGATCATACTTTTCAGAGTACAACCGTAAACCCCAAGTCAGTTTTCCAATACTAAATTGATAATTTTGTAAGCTGAATTTTCATAAATACCATTCTATAACAATTCATTTTTCAGGATGGCAAAAGTGGTCGCACCACCCTACATTACGCTGTAGAGCAGGTAAACTTCTCGCTGCTGGGATACCTGATTGCTGATGCAGATGCAGACATCCACATGCAGACGTTTGCTGGTGATACTCCACTTCATCTTGCCTGCAGCCTTGATTATGTTGCTGTGGCTGCTGTTCTGGTCAGTGCCGGGGCGGACCCGAACATTGAGAACTTTGACACCTCTTCCAATGAGATGGCAGGGGAGACAGGTGTAATATCAGATGAAGGACATGTGGAGATATTTGAAGACGAGTACAATAATGAGATACTTAGTGGCAAGACTTCATTGGATCTGGTTTGCTCTGAAAGGGTAATGATTCTTTTCACACTTCAAGAAATGTCTGACCTTTTGTTTGTCTACATGGTGTAAAAATAATCACAATTAAAGTTATTATAGGATTTCTAGGTACAGTAGAAACTCTTGTAAATGTTTTGTTCTGCATTCAAGGATTACATGATGTTTACTTGTGCATGAATGCTAAAAGGTGAAAATTCAAACAATTTGTTTTCATGGGAGAAGCGTTGGTTTATATTGTACCACTCAGGTCAAATTAAAGGTCTAGAGCATCAAACAAATACGCCTAAATGCCTATTATTTTCATTATTGTTCAATTATCTGGGATGATTAAATTTCTTGACATTTTCACAAGTTGCTTATCTTTTTTTAATATACCACAGATGGTGAAAATTTTGAATGGTGAGGACTACATATCCAGTACAGTGTCGGAATCACCACCCAGGGTAGAAGAGAACTTGGCATCAGTTGACAAGACCAGTGTCTCTGGTTATAAGTCATACACGTCTACTGCACATAAATCAAGCAGTAGCCTCCGCTTCACTCCCACAGGTAGGTCGGAAAACACTTCTCATAAAGTCCAAGATTTATCAAACTCTGTTGACAACAGTAGTCAGAAATCAGGGTTTCCTGAATGACTTTTATAATCTTCATACATTGATATAAAAGCGAGCGTTAACATTATATCTCCAGTAATTTTGAGGGGGTGCTGTAACTTGAGTTACTATGGAAACACTTATCTTGACAACAGTTTTGCCAATATCACCATTGCTGTACATTATCTTGACTCAAAGAGTATGCATGCTTTCCAAATTGTTTTTTGTAACACTATAAATACTGTCCCCTAAATTCTTTTTAAGAGTCTATATGTAGAAGTGGAAGCAGCTTCAGAATTATTACAAATGTTTGTACCTTATCTTGATTCAATGATAGTACGCATATCAAATTAGGTTGTTGTAACACTGTTAATGCTGTTTCGTAAATTGATCTAAAGAGAGTCGATGTAGTAGTTAAAGCAGGTTAGGAATCATTACAAGTTCTGCTCTTCAAAACAATGATTTACACTCTGCAACTTCATGAGATTTCTTTTGGTCTTGGGTTTCATGTTATCAAAGCCAGATCTTTTTTTTATTCTTCCTCCCATCAGGAGATTTGAATCGTCTGGATTCATTAACCCGTCAGAAATTATCGTCGCTCCTGGATGAGATTAAGCCTCACAGGGATTGGTTTTCTCTTGCAGACCACTTGGGCCTGGGCAACATGATCAACCAACTAAAGCAGTTTGATAGCCCCACAAGCATACTGCTGGACCAGTACGAGGTAAGGTACCGTTGGTTGACAATCATTGCGTTACCCACTAGTGATGCCACTTTTGCTCAAAACACCCGTATGTCAGACAAACATTCCACCAACTAGTTCTCACGCGATCACCGCATCGACGCGCCAAACCGCAGATGAATGTTTAGTACATTGTACATGCTTACGTGCTTAAGTAAGTGAATTTTGACTTCTTGTTTGAGATCTGCGTACTGAGACCAATCCATACGTGCAAGTGCTACAGCTGTGCGGCCATTGTTGGGATGCTGGAAACCCTAAGTTTTTTACACAAAGACATGTACAAATAATTTTCTTGTTTTCTATTGATGCGAATTAAGTGTCTTCCTACATAATTTCTCTGACAGGACACAGTAGAGTCAGTTACCAGAAACACTTCCAGATATCATCTCTTGTAAATTAATGTTCTCAAACAAAGTACACATGCTTTGGTTTATTTTTAATGGATCTTGGTCTTTATAATGTTATCAATGCTATTGGATTGGTATCTTCAAGGCTTCTTTTTTTTGGAAAGACTTCCCTAGGAATTTTTTATAGTTTGTAAAGTCTTGAACATGTTGAAGGTAAACCTTACAGATCCAATAACTCGGTTACAGTGTGGTCTGAATACATATATAGCTGCGTCATGCAGCTGAACGGTACTCGCAAAAACACTTAACCAGTGACCAAAGCTGAAACACATTTCTAGTTGGGTCGCCCCTTGTTCTCTTTTATGCACTGTGCATTTTGGTACCTTTGTGTATAGTATTGTCGCTGAAGTTGAGTAAACTAACAATATTGAGATATGTTAACCCTTTCAGCCCCAGTTGTAACTTTAGTCGACTGTGCACTATACCCCCCTTGAGCCCAAATGGCGACTTTAGTCGCCCAAGATAACACACGAGAAAGCACTCGAGCCTGAGCACAATTCCATTTGTTAAAAAGCTGTAATTTTGTCCATGTTCACCTTCCATACCAAAGCCTACCATCATTGGAAAGAGATCTTCAAAATCTAATGAAATAGGGTTTTTATTATGCAATCACTTCAAATTGGAGTGAAAAGATCCAAAATGCAAATCACCTACGAAGTGCCATAAGGTTGTTTGCAAAGTGTTTGGGTTTACAGACCCCACTGAGGAAACCCAAACCAAGAACTTGGACATTTATTGGCTGATTTCAATTATTTTTTTATTATATGAAAGGATATTCAATTCAATAAGTAAGACAATTTGTATTACTTATTGTGTTTTAAAATGAAATCCTCCAGGTAATAATCGGTTTGTAAAATCGGACTTTGAACACAAGCTCTCTGTTGTAAGAGAATGCATGTTTCTTGCTTGAGTGGTCAAATAATGTGGGCTCCAGCAGTTGTTTATACAAAAAGAAACAGTTTTCTATTGTGATGTATTTCATGGATTTTTTTGATTTTTTATAATTTAGGCCATGGATGGAACCATTGCAGAGCTCACCTCGGTTCTCAAAGGCCTAAATCGTGAAGACGCTATTAATGTCATAGCAGAAATAAGGGAGCCAATAAAAAAAGGTAGGATTAATACAACAATAATTTTCATAAAAAAGCAAAAGGAAAACTCGCTCTTATTTATTGGTTTATTTACATATAACCACCTTGTCATCTTTGAGAGGGCAAGGCCTTTTTCATTTTTCAAAGGCCACTTGCATTGGAAAATCTTTAAAGTCTATGGGAAACATTTTGAAGGCCAGGGCACAAAGGTCAAGAACAGGGCAAAGGAGGCCATAGCCTTTGTGGCCTCAATTTAATTCAAGAACTGAAACTAACCTATATTCACTTGTAAAGTGGGCGTACTACTTCTTAACTGATTTCATCTTTTACTTCCTTTTTAGGAAAAACTGTCAAAAAAAAGACTTTTATTTGCTTGGCAGTTTCCTCCTGTAGTTGCCACTAACAAAGTTGCACGTCTGTTGAAATGCTCTGCAGGACCCAATTTCATAGAGCTGCTTAAGAACAATAAGTAGCGACATACAGCAAAATTATGCTGACCAGAATAAGGATCAGGCTAACCATGTCACATGTACCATCATCTGTAACTGGTATACTGCTCATTTTTGCTCAGCAGAAAACTGTTATGCAGTATTTTGTGCTTAAGCAGCTCTATGAAATTGGGCCTGGTCTGAGGTGGGGGGGGGGGTTCCAAGGGGAATTTGGGTTCTTTTTTTCTAGAATTTGTTTTGGGGATTTTGCTTTTAGTACACAACGTGACACTTGCTCAATGACTGGAGACTTTTTGGAATTGCAATGGGAGTCACAACTCTTAGAATGTAAATAATGGAAACTTACCTGGTAGTAATCTAAGAAATTTTGTGTGGTTACATAATTGTCTTTCCACCATAATATTGATTTCCAGGGTTAGGGTTGTTTACCTGGTTTTAATGTTGTGGTATTTCTGCTCTCACCTAAGCCCTTTTCACACTACACAGCCAATTCTGAGGAAATGTTTGTAAAATCATAT
Source organism: Pisaster ochraceus (assembly GCA_010994315.2). Lineage (NCBI taxonomy): Eukaryota > Metazoa > Echinodermata > Asteroidea > Forcipulatida > Asteriidae > Pisaster > Pisaster ochraceus. Next base: position 12,802,629 of record CM021545.1, on the reverse strand, counting down.
CTTATTCTTTACAAATTTTAACCCCACCTCTACCCTATATTCATTTCACACTTGATGTGATTTTCCTGGGAAAGTTGCACACTCGGTGTGCTAACCCAAGCAGGGATAGCTGTTTCATGGGAGTTACTCAGGTGTGAAAATTTACCCAATTTGTTCTGTGGGCATTTCTCTGAAAATTTGTCTGATATGAGTTGGGCTGTATTCTCCCATTCATTGGGTTGCATCA
>CM021545.1:12786724-12801403 GCA_010994315.2 Pisaster ochraceus | reverse complement strand
CTGTATTCTCCCATTCATTGGGTTGCATCATTCCATTCTTCAAGAAAGTAGATGAGGATCCCTTTATCTAATATTTGCTTTTATTTTGTGCTTTTTTTCTATAGTTGCTCATCCCTTAAGCAAAGATTTGGATCCTACAAACCAAGTCGATTCGGGTCTGGCCTCCTCCCTTAACTCCATGCATATTACCGGAGATTCCGATTTGTCATGCCGTGGACCTATGAAGAGTCATGTAAATATCAACCGATCAGAAGCCAGAAATTTTGCAGTTTAGCTATTGTGGTGTGAAGAGATACATTTGATATGAACAGGTGGTGTTTCCCCCAAAAAAAATAAAGAAAGAAAGAAATAAAAATGTACAAAATATATGTAAATAGTGCTTCATAAACGCCTTGGAGTATTTTTTAAAGTGACATAGTGTGTTTGGTAATATCAAATATTGGTTAAAATCCATAAGTATATTGTGATCTAAGAACTTGAAATATTATAGTTGTAACAATTTCTTTTAGATTAGAAATTGTTTTACAAGCGAAAAATAACAAAGAGAAACATGGATAGCAAAAAGGCTACAGATAGCAAATGGTGTTTTTTTTTTTTACCCTTTTCAGGTATAGGGGGGTTTTGTACGTGGCTTTCTCTCATAAATATAAATTTAAATAGTTTTCACTTAGGTTGTAGCTGCATCAAGGATTTAAAAAAAAAAACATGATATAAGTCTTTTGCCTGCTCCAGTGTATGATAAAATACTATTTTTTCATGGGTTGCATCATTCCATAGTTTTCTGTATCAGTTTTGTATAGATCTGTAAATCATTCTCATTTGATTTCAGTCAAGAATGATTTAAACAGAACAAACATTTGTTTGAGACAACTGCTTATGTTTTGGAACAGTTCACTTCAACCAGGTAGATAGTTTGTTGTAAATACAGGAGATAATGATGTGGGATTTGCATTGATCAAAGCCTTCCGCTGTGGTTTTCCATCAACAATAGTAGTACTTGTACAGTTTGTTAACAATGCAGGCTCTAAACATTCTTTCATTTTAGCCATAAACAGAAGTAACACATCAAATTGAACAGTCAAACCCACTGGACTTGAAGAGGAGATTTGGAGGTTTCTATGGTGGTGGATCACAAAGGTTTTGATTTGTTTACATTATCTCACCACCCATGAAGGAGTGTTGGGCAAGCTGGACAAAATGCTGGTTCTTGTGTTAAGAACTTCACATAATAGTTTCTGTGAAAAACAATCAGGATACAAACTGTGCCCAATTTAATTGAGCTGCTTCAGCAAACAATTTTGCTGATCAAATTTCTGCTAAGCAAACTAAGAAGGAAACCAGTCGGTGACATGGCATTTTAGCTGGTAACCCTGATCCGATAGCAAGATTATTTTGTGCTTAAAAACCCTTTGTGCATAGGTAGCTCTATGAAATTTGGCTCTGGTGGCCGAGTCACCAGACATACCAGAGACTTAATTATCATTGGTGTGCATCATGTGAAGTGTCTGATCTACTAGGAGGGTAGAGATTGCCGATGTGATAGTCATGTCACATGTTGGGGGGGGGAGGGCAACAGATGGTTTTGGGAATCGTATTACCTCAAATAAAAGCAGTAGTATGCAATGTGTAGCTTTAAGTTTTTTACATGTAAAGTTCCATCTTGATTGTTTTTTCTCACATGATGTACATGTATTAAGTATAACTTCAAACATCTATCTTATCAATAGTTTTGTGTTTGGGTTTTTGTGGGGTTTTGGCTTAGTATGTAATTTGTTAGTTGTTTCGTTAGTTAACAAGAATCTTCATGTATCTATTCACTTCCAGAAATGAAGGTAAGAATTTCCATTCATTTTCCCCCATAAAAATGAGTTTTACTGTTCTAAGAATAATTTTGATTCATTTTATGAATCAAAATCTTTTTTGAAAAGGAAAAGTTTATGTGAATGATGACTAATAGTTTTTTGTACAGTCTTTGAGTTGTTATGTCCATTTTGAAGTGCAGTAAATTATAACATTACATCAAACTGATTCAATGGCAACAGTAAAGAGCACTGACATGTAAAGGAAAGAATGCCAAGATTCAGACAAAACTAAGATAGATAAGTGTTAATAATTAGTAATGTTAATGTGATGAAATAAAATGTACTGTGTAATATTGGAGTGTTTTCACATGGCTTTAATCAAGAATGTTTCTACTAGTTTATTTTATTTTTGTTTCATTTTTCCTGCAAGTTTTTAATTTTAAAAATCTAGATGCGAAAATCTGGTAACAAATCTAGATGTTCACATTTATCACAACTTGGTGCCATTTAAATGTGTCCCATACTTCAAACATAGCCTTGCATACCTGTCAAAAAACTTGTAGACACCTATCAGGTGTGATAAAGCCATACATAAGAACTGCGTATTATTACTCTACATGTAGCTGTTAAGAATGAAACGTACACAACATGCTCCAAGAACAGTCGATTGCTCCCTTATTATAAATATCGCAACCACCTTATTTAGTCCAGTGTTCTCTATTAATCTTAATTAATTGGCAAAAAGGATAAACAAAGCCAGCAAAAGTAAAGCACAAAAAAAAATATATGCTTACCATAATAAAGTTACCAGGTTACCAGCCAAAATACCATTACACATAGCATCTGTGACTCACTGCATAATTTTAATTTGCAAAAAATTGCTGAGCCATATTGTAGCATAGTCGGGCGGGTCACATAAAACAATCGCAGAGCAACAAACCTACAAAACAAGATTAACTTCAGTATGCAAGTTAAATAAATTTATCAATTATTACAATAAACTACAACAAATACGTCAATTCATGTGGAGACCGAGGGCCGACTGCAATACCTTATTATTGGTAGCCAATACTAAAATGTATTTAAAATGTACACCGGCAACCTTAGTTGTAGAGTCCTAATGTAATATGTGGTTGGCACAGACTAGAATTTAGGCAAAATAACTGGGTGTGAAATAATAACTTGAGATTAAGCACTCTCCAAAGTATTCAAAGTAGCTTACTCTGATTTGGCACAAGCATGCAGTGCACTTATCCAAAGTGGCTAGCCTTTAGCCCTCCACACACACATGCATGAAGTTGACTGGCCACACCCAAAATCCCAACATGCTACTAGCCTAGCCATCTCTGCCTAGAACTGCAAAGCTAAGAACTATAGAAATGTTATTGAATAGAAAGACTTAATAACTGTTAATAACTGGACCATGCTGCATTTGAATGATGTAACCAATCAAAAAGAATTAGACTCAATGGGTGTTGCCCCAAAAATGTCCTATAGATGATGATTCAAAGTGTTCTGACATAACTTTGATTTAATAAGAACCCTAATTATTTGTAAACATATGATCTGCAGAAGCATAGAGAATGGCTTTTTTTCTATGGCACAAGTCAATGACCTGCAGGATTAGTCTAAAAAGAAGTCCTACACAGTGGATCAGGAGAAGGCTAAACCCTGGACCAAACCACTGGTAAAAGGGGTATTTTCACCACATGTTCTGCTTAAGTAACTGCACATGAGCACAACGGCCATGAGCACAAGCTAATCCAAATATCACCTTGGCATTTCATGTGCAAACCAAGAATCGTTTGATGTGATAACCGATAAGTTGTAATACATGTAGATTTCTTCTATTTTCTCACTGTATCTATGTTGCATCAAAGGATTAAGATGTTTAATGTAAGGAACAAAAAATAAGGAACATGGATCAATAGTATTCAACACTGCTAATAATTTTTGTAATAACTAATGCGCCTTTTCCAAAGGTTACACACTACACAGGGGTGATATAGTCAGTGCTGAAACTAGCATCCAAGTTTTTGGTTTTTGAACTGATGGCATTTCCACATTTTGCCCTTGGAGTTACAGTATGGTTTTGCTCTTATTAATTATCAGGTTGTTAATCACTGGCCATTGACCGAAACAGTTATCGGTAACGACCGCGAAAACGCACCCCATAAGTGTTGCACTTAGTACTTGCCACTTCGGCTGCCCCTCAGAAGAATGGTATCGTTCAAGTTTGGTCCATGCGCAAGAAGATGGCGGACAATTTAGTTGTTGCTACTTTGTGGTAAAGAATCTTGTTTTCCAGTATAAAAAAAATCAACAGAATGAATTTGGTTTGGATATTTAGTGTGGGTTTTTTTTATAAATAAAAAACAAAAATAACATGTTCTTTTCAGTGCATACAAAAACTCGTTGACGATGTGTTTAGTTTTAGCGACGACCCTCGAGCCATGACAACAGAGGGCGCTAATCAATCTGGTTTTATCGTTGTTTTGAAAATGGAATAGGACGGACCATCCAGAGCAAGGAATGATTCATTTAATAAATGAGACGTTTAGCCCGATTCCAAATCGACAAATATTTCGAGTTAATTGCTGACTCTAAGTTCTTTCATACTTTAAGTTTGTGGAAAAGAAGACGGATACGCATTCTTTCCAGAGACACAGACTAAACTTCTAGTTCTACTTCTCAGTGTAGTCAGCTAGATCAAGATAGTACAGTAGAACCGTTCTATTTTTCTAGACACACCGGCAGGACGTCGCTTCGTCTCCATTTGATTTTGTTGAAATAAACTTTTTGCCTATTTTATAATTCTTGATACCAGGCATGGATACTGTGTGTGATGAAATGCACCTCACTCTTGATCAATTGCACTAATCGACTGAGTGAGTAGATGAAAAAGAAACTAAAGTTTCCCAAAACTGTTGCAAAACCCTCCCCCATTGTTTCAAAATCCTCTTGTTTGTATGATACTGTAGTGTAGTGTCGGCTGATTGTGGACATGGACACATGATGGACTGGTGGTAGGACAAAATAACAACTGCTTATTCTACCACACATACCAAACTTCAGATGATTGATAACAATGCATACCATTCAAACAGCTTATTATTTTGCTGTATGTGGCTATAGTAAAGAGTACTTGTGAGTGCACTGTCATGACTTGAAAGCTGGTAAAAACCAAAGTTTGAGTTTAGCTTTGAAGTTTTCCCTGATTTTTAAGAGACAAGGTGAAAAGCAAAATAACATTCTTCTGTACATCATGTAGATCATGCAAGATGCACTTTGTCATGTCACGATGCTTGAGTTTTCTACACTTGTTAAAATGTTCAAGACGCAAAACATTTTCGAAGGTCAGCGGGGCAGTTTGTGTCCATGATGTCAACAGCCACTGCAGGCAGTTTTGTCAGAAAAATGCAAAAGAAAATGTGTTACCTGATCAACAATGGCAAGCCGCTCACTGGTCGGAAGAAGCCACACTTTATGTCCATTGGCCCTATTGCCAGCGACGTTGCACGTATTGTAACTTCAACAAGTACATCAGCAGTAAAGTTGACAATGACAAAATGCAGCAATGTCTTGTCAGAGAGGCCAAGACACTGATCCAAGAAAGTGGAATCAAGCGCATCAAGTCAGTATTCTTTGGGGGAGGAACACCGAGTTTGGCCCAGCCAAAAGTAATGTCTGCCATTTTGGAAGCTGTCTCTGGCATTGTGGATTTGCCTGATGATGCAGAAGTCAGCATGGAAGGAAACCCTACATCAGTGGGACTCGGCAAACTCAGGGAATTCAAGCTAGCAGGTTGTGCAACAAAATTACAAAATTTTATTAAAACAGAACTTGCTCACAAGTTTATGAAAAGATCTTAAATAAGAATTTACATACAATACATGTAATAGATAAATAATATTGAATGCTTTTTATTTTTGATTTCTTTGTTCAGGTATCAACAGAGTCTCACTTGGTGTACAGGCTTTGAATGATATGGATCTGAAGTTGTTAGGAAGAGATCACACATCAGATGAATCAAGAAAGTGCATTGAAGAAGCCAGAAGACTCTTTGCAGGCCGAGTATCAATCGATATCATCTTTGGGCGTCCGGGGCAGACAATGTCCTCCTGGGAAAAGGAACTCCAGGAAGTTACTAGAATCTGTGACAATCATGTGTCTCTCTACCAACTAACCCTGGAAAGAGGCACAGCTTTGTTCAAAATGCATGAAATCGGTGCCGTTGACTTCCCACATGAAGATGTGACTGCTGATATGTATGAGTTAGCTGTCGAGATGATGGCAGTTGAGAGACTAAACAGATATGAGGTGTCTAACTTTGCAAGGGAAGGCTGGGAGAGTCGTCACAATCAGTCATACTGGGATGGGGGTCAGTACATTGGCATTGGACCAGGAGCCCATGGTAGATTTATATTGAGGAAACCTACTGGTAACTCCAATCCATCTGTCAAAATTCAATATGTTCAAGGTCATGACAATCAAAATCTCAACCAGCTTAGTCTACAGGTCAATCGCGAGGCAAGGATACAAACTCTAGAACCGGAACCATGGATGTTCGAAGTTCTTAAATACGGACAAGGAACAAGGAAGCGTGTCATCCAGTCACAACTGGATGTCCTCCAAGAATATTTGATGTTGGGGTTGAGAACAAGTAAGGGTGTCACAAACCATCGCTGGGGGGAGTTTTGTGATGGCAGGAGCCTCTGGGAGGTGTTTGATGGGGATGAAGTGGATGATTTTATCAAAGGAGGGGTTATTTTGATTGATAAGTTCGGATTGAGAGCTACAGTAAAAGGAATGTCACTGCTTGATTCTATTTTACCACATCTGTTACTCAAACTGCAAACCTGGTATAATAGTTTAAAAGCTGCAGACTAAATGGAGACATTGTGACTCTAGGTCTAGGGGCAGCAGACATCCAGGTACTTCTACATGACAAAGTACAGTTCTCAGTTTGCACACATTCTTAAGTCTGCAGCCCCCTGGTCTTGGTGCAAGATGGTATTATGCATTTGTTGTTACACAACACCACTGAGCTTCAGAAATTTCTTGCACAAGACAGAGTTGTGATTAGAGGAGCGGGGGGTTGGGGACGGTAGCCCCACCTACGCTTAGAATTACCCTTGTCCACCCCTCATATTATATTATTAGGTTGAAAAAATGCACGAAAGAATGTTTTGATACATACACTAGCCCCCATACATGCCATAATCATGTATTTTTCCCCACTGCCCCTAAAAAAAAGAAGAAAATATCTGCTTACAGTCTCATAGTTTAATTTACTGTTAAACTACAAAAATGTCCTTATGAAAAGCAAACATTTTTAAAATCAAATGTCAGAGGATCACTGGACACTTGATGGGTTTAATTTAATTGTGACTTAATGTAATATCCGCCTATTTTTTACTTATGGTGTGGAAAAATTTATAATTATTGGAAGAAAAATCTTAGTTTGTTTCTACCTCTCTCTTTAAATATCCTGATACCTGGCTGTGGTACCTGCTGGAAAAAATTAAATACTAATCTGAAGAGCTACCCTACCGCAAAGTCAATAAAATGTTTGTTTTGTACAGGTAAAACGATTCAAAATGATTGTAACTGGGTAATTTGTTATTGGGGGGGGGGGTGGGGTACAATATTTGATTCTACATGCATAGTGGTCATTAAAGGTTGTGGTATGAAATTTTCTCAAAATTTTGATTGTAAATATCTACGTGTTCACCCATTAAAAATACCATCTCCAATACATAATTATTATAAATTACTTAATTTTTACCAAATTGTCCATACAGTAAAAACTGTAACATTGGAAACTGGCACACTTGCCCCACTTCTTGCATTTCCTTGCGTCATGACACCCTTTGATCCGTTTCCGTTTAATTTTTTTAACTCAAGAGGTCCATTTATTCAAGAGGTTAATTTTGTTCGACAGAATTTTGTGTTATAATCATGGAGTGAGTCCAGTGGATTATTTCCCCAAACTTAAGTTATAGAAACAATGTTAACCTCTAATAGAGGATAAGTTTGCATCGGGGATAAAGAATATTAATTTTGGTTTTACCCTACACCGATGTGTGTTGGCACTGTATACTCTGTACTTTCCCGAGTTCTGTGAAAAAAATCACAGGCATATTACTCGGATGGGATTCGAACCCACGACCTTTGCAATTCTAGAGCAGTGTCTCACCAACTAGACCACCGAGATTGCCAGGTAGCTGGCAGTTCGAATCTCACCCGAGTAATATGCCTGTGGATTTTTTTTTTCACAGAACTCGGGAAAGTACACACGTCGTAAATGACACGAAAGCTTAGAAAAATACAGTCCTGTAGACATAAGCCTAAGATTTGCATTATTTTTGTTTACAGTTATTTATGAAGTAAAAACAGTTTCTCCCTTAAAAATCAGCAAAATTAAACAACTTTAGTAGGAATCCAGTTTTCCTTAACTTAATATGTATTATTGGTCAAGTCGCAATCAGCAGGAACAAACTTTACACCAAATCGGCCTTGTCCTCAGTTGTTGGCAAGTGGCGATTTAATTAATTGTACCTTCTGTAGGGCATAATACGCCAACAAATCATGTTTGAGAAATGTAATTTATTTGTTTTGCAATCAAATTTTTCCGTGATTTAAAAAAAAAATTAATAGGGGTTCCTTAAATTCATCATTTAATTTACAATCCATCATCGGGTCAATATCTCCTCAAAGCTCAGAAAAAAACATGAAACTGGAGCACTGCCTCGATGTCATGCCTAAACGTGTACAAAAAAATGTTGACGCGCCTCCACTTCCGAATTTTGCCCATGGTTTCAGAAAATAAATTTTAAAATCAGTTTAGAGCCCCTGCTGTCCGTCAAAAGTAAAGGTGTTCCGTCCCAACTTGAATTGTCCCAACTATAGTTGGCACTGGTCCCAACGAGTGTTAAAGTTGGGACGTCCAAACACTAACCATGGAGGAAGAAATAGATTCTTCCTCCTTGCACTAACAGAGCAAGGATCGCCCATAGAGTTCAAAAGGACACTGTGATAGATCATGTGCGCGTGGATTACAGTGTAGTCTTGGTAAGCATAGAGCAAGACGTCACTACTATCTCATACTCGTAACGTAACGTGATAACCCTACAGAGGGCGCGCAATGATAGTGACGCCCTCTGTTGTTTGGATTGATCCATTTCGGTGCGAACTACCAACTATGGCTAGTAGACTCATTCTGTTGTTGGAATTGATCCATGCGAAGGTCTTGGAACCAAGACTAGAACAACAACCGCCTCAGAGGTCAATGCGTCAGCTGATCAACAAACGGGCAAAAAAGTAAAGAACAGAAATAATTTAATTAAACGTTCATATACAATAGAAATGGACGCGAGGCACATGATGACATGACTTTAGTGTTTATTTCTCGTAAACATTCAGGTACATGAGGTAAGATTTTCGGAAGGATTTTCACTGAATCTCTCTAATAATCTAACCCCAGTCCAGACCAGCCATGCCAGAAGAATTTTTACTCCTTCCTAGAGCTAGAGAGGAGGAGTAGGAGTCTCTAGAGTCTACTAAGTACTAGTACAGTACTACTACTTACTCCCTATAGTAGTAAACTACTGCGCTGGTAGTTACAGCATGGAGGAAGAAAATACATTTTCTTCCTCCATTGTATATAGTATTACTACTACTAGTTACTTACTCCTAGAACTTACTCCTTGAAACTATTACTCCTATTAGTTACTTACTCCTAGAACTATTCGGTTCGTTCCGCTATCGTCTCCGGAGACGATAGCGGAACGAACCGAATAGTTCTAGGAGTAAGTAGTACTATACTTTTCTACTACTACTAGACTCTCTACATAGTGCCTTATCTGGAGCAGAGTCAGGTCAACTCAGTGGGAGCGAGCATGGATGATGGAGGTGGGAATTAATTCCTACCTCCATCATGTCCATGGTCATGATGGTCAGAGTCAATAGCCTGTTGAACAGGGTCCTCGGGTGGAACTCCTAGAACTATTCGGTTCGTTCCGCTATCGTCTCCCCGACGATAGTGGAACGAACCGAATAGTTCTAGGAGTACCCGGGTGGAAACCAGTTAACTCGCCCCTAGCAAAGTCGCCCCGTCACAAAGTCACCCACGGACAGAGTCACCCCTCAAAGTCGCCCCCTCACTACAAACTCGCCCCTTTCAAAGTCGCCACTCATCTCACAAGGTCGCCCACTGACAGTGACAGACAGGGTCACCCACGACGAAGTTACCCCCTAATTTATTCGCTACCTTGTTTGAGTGACAGGAATCAGGATGGTTATTTACTTTATTTACTTGTTTTTAAATTGAAGTAATAAAACAAAAATTAAAAAAATGTTGTAGGCCTACTTTATTTTTTGATTATTCGCTTGTAAAATGTGTCTTTATTTTCAAGCCCTTCTTTAAAAAAATTACTTTATTGGGATGATGATAGGATGGTTACTTAATACTTTACTTGTTTTAAATTGAAGTAATATTTTTTAATAAAGTTATTACCATACTTGGTTTTGGTGTACACACACGCCCGTCGCTACATAATTTATGTGTTTAAATGTTCAATTTTTGTACTTTAATATTTGTTTTATCTGGTCAATTGCCTTAAGTTTCAAAATCAAACCCTAACTTTTTTAAACAATATTTTACTTTACTTTATTGTGATGATGAGATGGTCATTAATTGTACTTGTTTATCATTAACTTTTTTTAAAATGAAGGTAGGCCACCTATTGTTTTGTACCAACTTTTTTACATCTCTAGCAGATTAGAGCCTTTCCCGAAAGCTAAAGCCTATGTGAAAGACTCTACAAAGAGTTGAAACATCAGACCGAAAACAAACATTTTTGCGCCGTCAGTTTGTCAGTTTGTGAAATGTTTTTGTGGGCGACTTTGCTGGGGGGCATCCCCCTGGGTCATCTCGATGCCAAATTAACTGGTTCTAAAAAAATGTTTAAATCTTAAGTTTCCCTTTAGTTTTCTTTGGAAATGTTTGTTAGTTATTGTATTTTCACCAAAAATAGTCTTAAATTTTCCTACATTAATTTTTAAATTATTTACTTCATACCATTGATTGTTTAATGAAATCTGACCAGAAAAAGAAAATTAAACAAGTTAATAAAACTTGGTTATTTTTTCTGATGTTTATCGCACACCAGACAATTATTCTTGTCTCTCCAAACCATCTTGGTATGTCGGTTACACACCTTTGAGCCGATATAGATGTTCGGTCACCCCTAATGTGTGTTCCCTAACCTTAACTGTATGTTTGTAAGTCATGAGGGGTTACTGGAACATACCAACATACCAACTCTTGAATTCGAACCAACCTTGGATCATGTGACTGATCAGTCACTGTGGTTACAATGCGGAAACAGATGGTTATATTCTTAATGGCATCCTATGGCTGATGAAATAGTCACATCACATGATGTGTTGACTTATAGACAAGTGTCATTGATATTAACACATGTACCCTGTACCTTGTGAATTATTTTTTTACTTTAACTTCCTCTTATGGTACATGTCCACAGTAAACAGTAGTAAACTTATACACTGTGTATTGGGGTTTTTGTTTTTTGCTTTGTTTTGTAACTGTGTTTCATCCTGAAATTTTTACAAGGGTAAACACATGGTAAATCTTGAAATTTGTGCCTGGAATTACAGGAAAGAGGCTACAAAGGCCACAGTCTCAAGTTGCCCTGGTCTTGGCCTTGATGCCCCTTTAAAAGCTTCACATAGACTCAAAGACTTTCCAATGGAAGTGCCTTGCAAAATTACAATCGACCTTGCCCTCTCAAAGATGAAATTCCAGGCATGGCCTGTTTTGGCTTTTGATGGTTAAATAAACAACATTTTAGGCCTATCATTTTCTTTATATATTTATTTCAAAACTTTTTTTTTCCTGACTTTTCTTGACTTTTCTCATTTTACGTGCAGATGCCTACATGACTAAACACCTTGGCTTTTGGGTGGACATAAAATAATAAGGTTTGCGCTGTTGCATGAACAATGTCAAACATTTACGAAGAGATCGGTGCAAATTCAAACCAGCCTCAGACCATCAGGAAAATGAAAGCTGAGGTATCAGAAGTTGAAATTTCAGACAGTACAAAATCAGCCAGTGTCCGGCGGGACCGTCTCGGCGTTGTACTATGTATTTTGTGTTGTGAGCTCTGTGAACGACTGACATACTACAGCATTGGGGGAAACTTGGTTCTGTATTGCACCAATGAGTTGAAGTACACCAGTGCTGATGCTACAACGGTTGCATTTATCTTCACGGGAACCTCATATTTTGTGCCCGTGTTTGGAGGATGGGTCGCCGACTCCATCTCAGGGAAATTCAATGCAATCTTTGGAGCAGCTCTCATCTATTTTTTAGGTAATGTACATGCACACATATTCTTTGATAGTAATTTCACTTTAGAGCAGTGCCATAAACTTTGACCCTAGGTCAAAGTTTTCCCCAAGCCAATCAGGCAATAATAATTTGGTGTCATCTTGAACTTTGCAGTGGAAAATCTCCATGGTTCCCTGTCTTTTGATGCTCAATGTTCAGTCACTTATTAAAATTGGCAAGAACAATGCAAAATCGGGAGAATATTGTAGATCTTTCACACTTGGATGAGCTATTTCCCTGGACAATTCTACCCCTGCTTGGGAGAAAGGATTAACTGCGAAGATTTGCAGCAAGTGTGAAATATTCCCTAGGAATTTCCTTGGGTTTTCATGGGGTAGGCCCTACTTCATGATGTCTGGAAAATGGCTCGGTCAACAGAGAGCCAAGATAGACCTGAAAAAATCTTGCACAATATTGACAACACATCTTAAGATGAATCTCAGTAATTTGTGAAATCAAGGCCCTGTATCTCAGCTTTTTACAAAAGAACTAAGAATGTAGTCATGCAGTAAAAAGGCTCAACAGGGAAATTATCAAGTCAGCAAGAACAGTTTGTCAACAGGTGTCGCATGGACATCTCTGGATGCTCCAGTAAATTATCTGTCTATTTGTGCACAAAGGTAGACCTTTGGGAAACCTAATTATGGGGTGAACAAAGAAAAAGTATTGACTACATGTAGCATGGCATTCTAACCTCTGGAAACCAAGTTTTATGTGCCAGTGCAGAAGCCCAGAGGCAACAGGTTCAAATCCCACTCTGGTCAACTTAAAATTACCCAGTTAGTTTACTTTGTGGTTTAGTTTGCAGTAAACCTAAACAATCTTTTTGATTTCTGATACAGGAACAATCATCCTCCCAGTCATCTCCATCGACTACACACAGTTTGATCAAACATATGGTCTGACAGTAGGCCAGAAACAAGGCTTTTTCATCTGTGGGTTGATCCTCATTGCTATTGGAACCGGTGGTATCAAATCTAATGTCGGACCGTTTGGAGCTCAGCAACTAGATGATCTTGGAGAAGGAGCTGTGAAGTCCTTTTTTAACTGGTAAGTACTTGAGTCCATTGTTGTAGAGTTGCTTTATTTAATAGCACAACAATTACCTAAAAGCTCATAACAAATGTGCTCACCAGAAAAAAGCAGCTAAATGCCATCTCGGATTTATGCACAGTTTGCAACCAGTTCCGGCTCATATTTGCTAAGCATTAAAGTGTTTTAAGCACTGTGTTTTTAGCCTTTAGCTCTATGAAGTTCGGCCCTTCACAGAGCTGCTTTTAGCTGAAAAATTGCTTTTATTGTGCCATTTGTAGGTTCTACTGGTTTATCAATGTTGGATCCGCCATTGCATTCTCTGGTGTCGCCTATGTCCAACAAGAGATCGGGTTTGACATAGGATTCGCCATCCCTGCAGTTTCAATTATCATGGCGATCGTAGTTCTCATGATCGGACGAAAGTGGTATCGCATGAGGCCACCCGAAGGTAAAATAACAGTTGAAAAAAACCCAAACAATTTTTTTTTTGAGAGTTTGTTCACAGCATTTCAGATAAAAGAAAGGACACTTTTAATGCCTTTTGATCCATTGTATTATACAAATCTAAAGAGCTGTGTATGGTTGGATAATTTTGTCTACTTTTTTGTATTGATTGCTGGCTAAACTTGCATTTAATTTGTTATATAATTATAAAGTTTCAGGGATGTCCAAAGTCTCACAGACAAAACTCTTAATAACAAAGTCTCTGTCTTTATTCCTCTCTGATTAGGAAGTGTCTTCACCACTGTTGCCAAGATCATCTTCCAAGCTGTGTGTCGGATACGAAAACCCAAACCAGCTGGCGTTACAAGCATCACTTGGCTTGATCGTGCCAAGACAAGCTATGGTGGTCACTTTTCAGACGTCAATGTAGAGGAAGTCAAATCCCTGGGAAGACTTATCCCAATCTTCCTAGTTCTGATTTTTTATTGGACTGTTTACTTTCAGGTATTAATTAAAACTAATTAACAGCCTTAATCTACAAACAAGTAACAAGCAAGATTTGAACAACTTCTTGTTTAAATGTTTTGAACAGCTCTGTTGGACTGTCGGAATAGTTGTGTGAATTAAGACATGAAAGTACTCTTATCATTTTCAGATGAATACAACATATCTGCTACAAGGTGAACGGATGCGTTTGACATATAACGGCTTCACAATACCGGTGGCCGGTCTCAACCTGTTCAACATTTTCATCATCCTTATAATGGTACCCTTCGTTGACCGGTTTCTGTACCAATACCTTGCCAGAAAGGGATATCCACTGTCTCAGCTGAAACGAATCGGTAAGGGAAAAAAGGGAAAACCTCAATGATCCAGGCATGCAACTCTTCCGCGTTTCCGCGGATTTCCGCATTTTTTAAAAATGATCAGCGCTAAAATTTAAAATCAAAAAAAAAAAAGGAAAAAAAATTGGGGGGGCGA
>CM021545.1:12762729-12786326 GCA_010994315.2 Pisaster ochraceus | reverse complement strand
CCCAAAGAAAAGAAAAACCAACAACATCAATACACACACACAAAAGCAATATTGCCAAAAGAGGTGTGTATTTATTTGTTTATTTTTTTAGTTAATTAGTTAGTTATTTAGTTATTTAGTTATTCATAACAACTTTTGAAGAAGGCCATTCAAAGCCCATTTATCTTGTAGTAAGGTTCATCAAAAGGTTGAAGGCCTCCACAGGTCTCTCCAACCAGAAACATCGACAAATTGTCAACAACCTGTAAAAATTATGATTGAACTCACAATTGTAGGTGTGGGAATGGTCCTAGCCGTTGTGTCCATGATCCTTGCAGCTAGTACTGAGTTTGCCCGTAAGGCAGACATAGAGAAAAGTGGCTACATTCAACAAGAGGTGGCTGGCAAAACCTTCAATGCATCATCACTGTCGGTCTTTGCTCAGATCCCACAGTACACATTTATCGGGGCAAGTGAAGTGTTTGCCAGCATTACAAGTGAGTATTTTGATGTTTTCAAATCATAAAGAAGAAGAAAAAACTGAGAATATTCAGTGGACATTTATAGAGTTCTGGGCCCAATCTCATAAACGCTGGCAAAAGTGCCTGATATTCTTTTGTTGGGCAAAAACAACCAATTACATGTATACATGTGACAAAGCATTTTTTCTGGTAACCTTATTCCGGGAGGCATAATTTTGTTGTGCATTGCTTCTTTTTGTGCTTATGCTTATATTTTGTGTATTATTTGTTTTTGTACACACCGATATGTGTTAAGCACTGTATACATGGTATACTTTTCTGATTCCTGTGAAAAAAATCCACAGGCATATTACTTGGATAGACTTCAAACTCACGACCTTTGCCATTCTGGAGTAGATATTTTACCACTAGACCACCGAGATTGCCCGGTAGCTAGGGCATTTTGAATCCTATATTTAAACAGCGGGTAACGCAATATGTTAAATTTGCAATTGAGGATAAAGAATATTATTTCAACAAATAATATTCTTTAAAACATTGTTCTTTATCCCCGATGTGAATTGGCTTATTTAGATACATTAGGTGATTGTTACTTCTTGTCGTTTAGGTCTGGAGTTTGCCTATTCCCAGGCTCCTGTGTCAATGCAAGGTGTGATCATGGGATTCTGCCTCCTAGCTTCTGGTCTTGGCAGCTATTTAGGATCACTGTTGGTTACTGTTGTCAATGCCATCACATTTGGTAAGACATTTGACTCTTAAAGGGCTATGTCAATCTAGGCAATTTACAGGTAACAAGTTCAAAGCAATCTCCAAGAAATAAAAACATTTAAATTTCATTTTTCACAGAATTTTCATCGGAAAAGCATGATATTGCTACAGAATGTCATGTCCCTGCTGTTTGCCCTGCATTTCAAAGCCTCCAAATTGCAAGTAGATCGACCAGCTTACTTCATTGTCTAACATCTTTATAATATGTTGTGCCCTGTAGCTTGCCTCCAGCTCCTCTCCAATACCCTAGCAAAATTTATTCACTGCATGCATTTTAGGATAGAAAATCTTAGTTTATCTAAGTGGTTATTTGATTATTAGTGAGTGTTAAAGTACTACCACTACATGTACCTTCCTTGTTTTTTATCTACATGTACATGTATCAGACTAACACTGCCATCTTTATCAAAGTGACACTTACTGGTTACCCCTACCTACCTTTCTTGTTTTATCTATCGGAACAACACTGGCAGCTATCTCTATCAAAGTGATACTTACAATGTATACATTTTTACAGATATTAGAACAACATTATTGAAATAAGCTTACATTCAATTCTGTTTTCACTTTTGTGATTGAAAAATATAATTATGGCTGTTGCGAACTGCTTACCAGCGAACCAAAATGACCTTTAGTGTAAATGCAATTTTTAAATTTTTATGGCCTCACGCTTACACGCTTCAAGCACTAAAACTAAAATGAAAAACACAGTTAATAATGCCTTGTAAGGGCTTTTTCAGATGATTCGTCAATATCACCATAGTGATTGGTATTGTTACATCACACTTTACTCAGCAATTAAGATTGATTATCATCACATCATCACACACCGAGAGCCGTTGTCTGGCCCACTTCTGCAAATTGGCTGTGTTGAGAGTTTTTGAATTTCAGTTCTGCACAGCCCAGCGTCCTTTAGTTGGGCAACTGAAAGACCACTCCACTGTGTCAAATTGTTTACCCAACTGGCTTGAGGGTGTCCTGGTCCTCTCCCTCCTTGTATGTGCAGGAAAACCTGCGATCACTGCAGCTGCTAGACCAGCGCTTCGCACGGCATGACCACACCAGTTTGCTTTGCACATCGCAAATATTAGTGTTAGCTCTTTGTGAAATCAAGACTCTGTGTAAGATTATCAACAGTAGAATTTATATCCAATGAAAATCTTTCCACCAGGAGCTGAGTGGATTCCAAACGAAATCAACAACGGCCACTTGGAGTATTTCTTCCTCCTCCTGGCGGTAATAATGTTCCTCAACTTCCTGATGTTTATACTCATATCAAGACGTTACAAGTATGTGGAAGACCACCCCCTGGACTTACCACCTGAATTCCCCCCGGATGAGCTTTGCAATCAGAATGGTCAAAGTCCAAGAAAAACAGGAAGGGGTAATCTACCTGTAGGTGAGAGAACTGCGTTACTCAGTGACTCAGAGATGTGAAATCTTGTGTGATTACTCAAGAGATGAGATGCTCAGTTGAATAACACTTTTGAGCAAACAACAAAAGTGACCTTCTATCAAACAAAGAATGAGTTTCACAACTTATTAACAGCAGTGAACAGCACTAGCCTTTCCAAGTCAAATGTGATGCCCCATGCCAAAATCAGGCTCTGTTCAGAAATAGTCATATAAATGGTATTAAATGTAAAGACAAATGAGAGATCAGCCATGATATCATAGTGATGTGATGTCTTAAACGCTACGTATGTAGAGACGTACTTAAAATCTAAAAGTTCTATATATGAGGAAGTAAACCCAACTTTGAGTTTTGGCAGAAAGTTTTTGGTATAATAATAATAATAATAATATTAATATTATTAATAATATTAATTTTGTTACTGTTATAAAATCCATAAACAGTTGTTTATTATTATGATTGTAAGTGTGACTTTGATTCCAGTGAGGACCTCTTTTCACATCACACAAACTGGCTTCAACAATAGACTGTGCAAGTCTCGAGTGCACTCAAACTTCCGGGGCCATTGCGGTCCCAACCATATGGAAATTTGTGAGATTTTTTTTCATTAATTACTTTAGTTTAACGTAGTAGATGACCATGAAAATGATATTATGTTGTTGGAAATGTAACACTTAGTGATAAAAAATGTGAAAGTAAAATCACTTCAGCAATATAACCAAGAAAACCAGAGAATTAAACTTTACCTCAGCTTCCGGTTACTGCAAAAGAATTTTGTGCTCACCTCCTATCACAAAACTTATGTAAATGCTTGTTTTGGATGCGCGCTGATAATTGCAAGATGCTGTAATTGCAACGTGAAGCCTTTTCATTTCAGTCTATGGTTGTCAGAGGAAAATATGTTCTTCGTTTGACGTGTTTTCTCATTCCGATACGCGAAAGACTTGCATAGTCTTTTACCAGAAGCCTGTATAAAATGGATAGTCCCCTAGCACTGACGTCACACGTGACTATTGCCTTCCCACAGTCTGCCAGTGCCATTTTGGGAGTCAAAATGAATGTAATGCACTGCACAGTAACAAATGGGGAATCCGACTCAACCAAGATTTATCATGTGATGATACCAGGTTTGGAGCTAGGTATTGTGAAAACTTGGTGCATGAAGCAAACGCAGGATAAACATTGGACCAGAATACTATAAGCAATGCATGATATATGCCTACACTACATTTACTGCAATACCGACAAATTGAAATATTTGACCAACTGGAAATACTTATATTATTTTTACATTGAGTGTGTATTTGTAAAGTTTTCAAAACAATCCTCATCAAGGATAGCTATATTGTTCTTTTCTTTTATTCATATCAGGAAAACCAGAATGAGGCTGTAAATAATCTGGCCTCTTTAGTAAGAATTGGTAAGATGTAGGAATACAGTATCTTTTTTTCAGTATTATAAGACTCAAAAGCTTTATATACTTACAATTTTTAAACAAATTAAGACAGTTTTTATCAAGTCTTGAAGTGTTTTTGTTAATGTATGCACAATGGTCAGGTCTTGCAAGGAACGCAAGAAGGATTGCCGTGTCGTGGCCGAGCGGTCAAGCACATCGGACTCAAGCTCTGGTGTTACTGATCAGCAGAGTGGGTTTTAATCCCAGTCTTGACGCATGTGTCCATAAGCAAGACATCTAATTTACATAGCACCATCACAGTTTACAAGGTGCTGGGGCACAATTTGCAGCCAACCATACCAGAAAACACCTGGGTTAACTCCTATTATCAATAAGTATACTGGGTTCTTTAGCATACACTACACAGCACACAGGACCAAGGCTTTACGTCCCATCGGCAAGATGAAGCAAATGGTTAAGTGCCATGTTTAATGACATGTGTCAAGACCTGGACACGAACCCACACTCTGATTGTCAGAAACACCAGCGGTTGAATCCAGTGTGCTTGATTACTTGGCCAAGACATGCCTCAAGATAATATAAAAAGTTCCCTCCCTCCATGAAGCGAAATGAAGTCCCTCAACTTTGTCCCTATCTATACTAAGGTAGTAGGTATACATTACAGCAGGACAAGTTCTTATCAGAAATAAGTTGTCTCCTGAACTTTCCGAATCTTCTCTGCGACAGTAGACAAAACTGGACTGTACTTATAAACCGAATTGATACCTCACCAAGCAATGCCTTAAAAACTGGTGTCAAACAGCCAAAATGGTTGCATTCAGCACGTCAGCAAATCAGTTCAACATTACAGCAGGAGTATATGGACTCGGCATTCACTAAAATTTTTGCAGTTAAGAGTAAAATGAGTTTGATCTTAAAAAGCCCTACCAAGGGCAAGCCTTTAAAAAACAAAAAATTATGACTTAGTGTGTGTTTTTTTTTTTTAATGTTGTCATACATGTGCCAAGCGCACAGGTCAATGTTATGTGTACACTTTCTTCCCATTCCCAGGGGGCAACACTGGTTGTAACATCATTAACAATTTGTGTGTGTTTTTTTGTAGATAAGACTAAACTAATACCGCCACAGAAATGTCAGTATTGCCATTTTTACATTTACATAGGGCTTAGATTTTGTTTTTTAAGTGGCCTTTTACAAGTGGTTTTTAACTTTAGTTAATTCTTTCTGCATGGGTTTAACACATACCTTACTAAGAAATGAGCATTAGAAGAGGTTAAATAGGAATCAAAGTGGACTTGAAACTTCACAGAGGCAACCAAAGGCAACTGATTCCATGCCCCTGGTCATTGCCTTGATTTCCAATTTTGGACATTAACACTACATTTATGACCAGTTTTCTTTTGGTTAGAACAGCATCTTGAACCCCCCCCCCCCCCCGAAAAACACATTCAAAGTATTTGAAAAATCACAAGTATTTAAATCCATGCTAAGCATTATTTTTTTCTTTTTAGAGATCTCAAACTTAATATGAGTTCAATTTATGGTTCAATGTACATGTATATGTATGAATTAATACTTTTATATTTTAATTACTAAAATGCTCCCACTAAAAAGTTTTGTAATTTTCTATTAGAACTTCTATATTTTTTTGATTGTCATAATCAAGTCATTAATAAAACTTGTATTTCAAGAATGAACGATTCTCAATAACCACATTGTAAATGTGTGATTTAATCACTTTAATATTTGCTAACAATATTTGTAAAAAACCTTTTCAGCTGAACTTGCTAGGAATTTGTTCACGCTTTTCGTGAACCCAAAGCTGCAGACTAGTAAATTGGACAGAAGTCTCGCTGCGCAAATATTAAACTTGGTACTTTGATTTGTGTTACTTGACCAACTAATTAAATTAATTTCCATTGTTTACCTTCTACAGGTTACAGTTCTACAGAATAATAAGCAAAGCTATAAAGTAAACTTGTGGACAAGTCATAAATTGTTTGTGGCGGTGACAGGGTGTGGCTCTCCCACGAAACTGCTGCTCCTGCGAGGAGACTTCTGCCGCAATAGTCAGGGAAGGGGGGAGGCAGAAGTTTGGCATGAGCAATATGGTCGCATTAGAGGCGTTACCCCGACAAATGTATTCAACAACTTTTCCACAAGTCTAGCTAAGCACAGGATCATGTGCATGTTTTCAAAATTCAGAGGCAACAATACTTTAATACTTGAGCAATAAATACAAAATACCCATACTGAACCTTAGGCCAGAGCACTGGGGCAGTAGCCCCGCATGTGAACAAGTTTTACAGTCCTGTGTTTTTTCTAAACACGTACCTTTGAAGATTTACCCAATGGATTAGACTTTCAATTCCAAACCTTGTAAAACAGTTTTAACGTTAAAAAAATCTACAACAAATCTTTTAAAAGGTTTAAGAAAAAAGGTTCTGGTGCGGTAAAAGTTCTGAGCTACAAGTACTAGATATTTAAGTCCTGAACAAGTGGTTAGAATTTAAAGAATTTGTTTTAAAAAAGCCTATTAAGAAATTTGACCAGTAACTGAAATTTAAAATCATTAAAAACTTCTAAAGATTCAAATAATTTTTAATTCAACCGACAGGCTGCAACATTTAGAATATCCAATGTAAGGCCAACTCTGAATTGGCAGCTGGGCTACAGCTGGATTGCTGTGGCACGTGTTGAAGTATAGGACTTCCTAAGCAGCACCCTTGGCAATTGTCATAGCAGTTGCTGTATCAAAAGATGCTAATTCGGATATGGCCTTACTTAAAGCAAATGATCTCAAACAAAGTTTCACATTACAAAATGTGAAATTTACACCAATATGAAAATATAAAAAGGACAACAAAAATAATCCATGAAGAAATAGGTCTTTTGAAATGACTTATTAAACACTACAACTCAGAAACAATTTCTACAGAAATTATACCATATCTGAATAAAAATTGTAAACATTGACTGACTCTGTCTCCAATCTTTTAGACGAGGGTAGATCAACCAAAGTTATCTCATCTGCTGGTCGCTTTGACGCCAAGGAGTGTAAAATAGCATGCCCAATACTTTCTTCAATGGATTGGACAGCACTAACCATCTCTTTGTCCAAGTGAACTTTAGGCTCCATTGCAGCCCAAATCTGTTCTAAGGATCCAAGAAAATCCTGCATTGTCTTTGGATCCTTGATTTGATGCGTTGTGTCCGTCAACTTCTCCAAGACTGCTCGGCATTTAGTCCCGCTATCTTGCAAAATACATTCGCGCTGCCTGGCCTGCTGATCAAGGGCGCTCTGTACGAGATTACGAATTGTCAGGTCTGAGGGAAAGAAAGCTCTGTTGGACTTTGACGGCTGTGCCTCGCACCCATTCAGAATGTCAGAGGTGATGTAATCAGTCAGTTGACATTTGACCTCTTGGAATTCAGTAATACCCTCTTTGACAAGGCTTTGTATCTTAGAGACGAGTCCAGGGTGGATTTTCTGAGTGGGGTCGGGCCCTTTCAACTCATGGTTGTGTTGGCTGATGTCCGATACTTCAATGTAAAACCTATCGTATGATTTCAAGGTGGGATTTCCGGCATCTAGAGCAGCCCGTAGGGAGTTGAGTGCCTTGTGACGTGAGCACCGTAACTTCCACTTGGATAGATTAGGGGAGCTGTTGTCAACTTTGAAGTCTGGGAAATACCTAGCACATTTCACATTGAAATACGAAGGACACCCTTTTTTCTTGGATGGTAGGCGACATCTCTGTTTGCGTACACTCCCATCATCTCCCTGTTGGTATCAATCAACAAAAACAAACTTATTTACTCTAACTGACTGACCAAATAGACAGATTCATAAAATGTCTTCATGAACTTGTATGAAAAGTCAGCAGTCAGTACTTCATAAGGTCAGACTATAATTTGGGAGGCTAATTATCTTCTACATGTAAGTATGCATCTGATGAGAGAAGCTGAATTGCGAAGGATGCGGCTACATGTAAAGGTGCCTTTGCACATGATAAAATGTTAGAAACCAGCCACATCAACATATTATCATGATATAATTATGACAACAGAGCACAATAAGAGATCTAAAGTGTTAGATTTTTCCTGAGGGAAGAAAATTAGAAGGCCTGCAGAAAAAGACATTGTAGCACAAGTCTACTCACAATGGCCCTAGCCGGGAATCAAACCAGGGCCACAGTGGTGAGAGACAAGTACTTTACGCACCAACCACCCATTCCATCTGACATCCAATAAGATCCTACATGTAATTTCTGAAAAATAAGTTCCTGTATACAAAAACTTACACTCCATCCAAAATGATAGATTTTTTTTACATTTCTACAAAAGAAATTATGACAAAACAGGAATAAGTACATCCAAAGTGTCAGTTGGACTCAAGTCGTCAGATAATGACAATAACATGTATTTATCATGTGCTTTTCCCAGCCAAGCAGGCCCCTCAAAGTGCCTTAAAGTATTTAGTACCCCCTGTTCACTGGGACGCTGTTCACAGGCAAGTGAATTGGCACAGTTTACAAACCATTCACATCACAATCTCTACCCTCCCAGGTACCCATTTACTACTCCCTGAAGCAATTATGATAAAGTGTCTTGCTCAAGAACACAGGAGTCATGAGTGTGATTTGAACCCAAGCTCCAATGATTTAGCTACGACATCTCAAAACTACATTTAAGATTTATCTCACTGGTGTCAGGTAGAATAAACCATTACAATCAAACAAAATGTACCTCTGATTGCTTGGCATGTCCTGAGTTCTCATGTGCCCAGTAATGAGGCCCATATATACATTGTTTGGAGGTAGTACCGATAATACTGAAGGGTATACCCGTATCAGGTATACAGATCCCTCTCTCTTGATGGAAGAGCAACCGTTGTTCTGAAATGAAGTATCATTTAAGTTCAGCAAAATCATTCAAAAGATTTTAACATAACCTACCAATCCACCCCTCCTGCAGTGTACATTAAATGTTCTTTTGTGTTTTTGTACACACATGCAAATTAGTATGAAAATCTCTTGCCTATGATGGCTTCAACCACAAGTGTGAGTAACGAAAAATCTGGGTGGCCACCAACAATGCCAACCAAGACCTATTTCACTGAGGGTATATAATGTAAAGTGTACCTTGTGCCTGAGATTGTTTGTTTTTGTTTTGGTTTTGGTTTTATGAATAGATTCTGCTGATTTGAAGAACTTCTTTGTTATATATCAGAGTTTATACTACCAGAATTTGGGGCTTGTGTTTTTCCTGGTTGTGCTGAAGTAAAATTTTCCAAGCTGATGGAGGTATTGGTGGAGCCTCCTTTAACTTGCTGCTGGGGTCTTTCTTCTTCTGAAATATAAAAGGAATCAGTGAAAACAGTGATTGATTCTAATAGTATAATCTGGGTTGTAGGCCTAAAGCTAAAAAAAAATGTTTCCCACTGTTAAGCATGGTTTGCCGAACACTTCATCTTTAGAATCTGCTAAACTATCGCTGGGCGCAAAGCCTTCCCAATTGCTGTTCTCATACTTTTCAGAAAGCTTTTCACAGCTGTACAAAATGCCTTTGTAGTGGATGCCATAAACAATCTTATAAATGTGGGGGGCTACATATTTTTTGGTGAACTGTTTTTCCTCCAAATACTGACAAAGGTCTACCTGGGTGTTATAAGAATAACAAATGTTTTGCATGAATGCAATGGAGATAATATTTTTATTCATTAAAATATGGAATGTTCCAATTCAGTGAGGTGAAGGCTAAAGTTCTGCATTCGGCCACCACTTTATCTTCCTTAATTTAGGTCAAATTATGTCCTGGCCTGTCCAGAAGTGTTGACAGAATGTATACAAACAGGCACCTGGGCTTTGAACTTTAGTGTCACAATCATAGAAAAAAAAGCAATTCAGGTCTACAGTAGTCTTGACAACGCTGCTCGTAGACTCCAATTTAGTTCTTTTGGGCATGAGGTTGCGAAAGTTCCGTCCGCGCAATGAAATGAACGCTTCTTTTTTTTCCTTTTTAGGTCAAAATTAACTGTTTCTGCCAACAATTCCTCCCAAGAGCCATATTTTTAAAAGGGAAAAAAAGTCCAACACTCATTCTACCTCCATGATTAAACAAATCTAATAAATCCCTTAAAAAGTGTAAGTGGTTCCCGTATGTTTAATTTTGTGACAATTTTCCCATTCCATCTTTTAACTCATAAAAAAATTATCACCTGCACTCATCTTAAAAAGTCATAAACATTCATTCTTTAATCTTATTCTTAGTGTACATGTAGTAAATAGTCCGGGGTGATAGTATTGTTTACGAAGCATCATGATCATGTCATGTGTCGACTCACATGACTCATGACTTATGAATATAATGACGTAATGAGCATTGTATTAATATTGTGGATTTGTCTAAAACTGTAAAATTCTAAATACATGAAATAAGAATAGAAGGTTATTGTGTCAGATCATGAAAACATAGACAGGGCATGGAGGTAGAATTAGCCATCCATGGACAAAGCAAGGCAGCGGCATAGCCGGGGGGGGGGGGCTAGGGGCATCAGTTCCCCCTACCATGGAGGTACTTACCCAGACATGCCGAGTTACTTCTTGAATTCGACACATCGTCCGTCGGCACTCCATCAAGTTCAACCGACTCGGCAGAAAGACACTCCTTGTCCTGTCTGTAGGTCGAGGTCCTGGTTGAGAACTTCAGCCCAAGGTGGCACAAATTATCTTCAAACTCCTTTAACTTTTGTTTATTGTCAACATGACCCCTGTACAAACCATTTTGGGTAGTAACATTTTCACAAATTGTACTAACAAGTTGTTCGAACCTCTCCCTGATTGTTGCCATTTTTAATAATATAAAATGGTGAGGGCGACCTCTTGTGATGGGCGGGGCGGAGCGGCAGGACCGTTTTATAGGGGAACGGAAAAACCTTATGCCTTTAATGCTTCCAAATAAAAGTATTTTAGGCCTACTGACAACAATAACCACATTTGTTATTCAGAGCACGGGTAACAAAGTCAGGGTATTCACTGAGCTAGCTGAGACAAATTTTGCAAAGTTCCATTATTTTTTCCCTCTCAGTGCATTCACTTAGTATGGATTGCCGAACGGGCTAAAAAAAAATCGCGTTCTTAGGAAACGGATGTGCTGCTTCACGACATGTGCCTGCGGAATCGGGAGGATTTGAGGAAAATAAATGAATTATACTGGGCACAGTGCTAAAACATGGTCTGTCGCACTGGTTTTTAATTGTGATTTATCGCCCCTTGATCTAAATGTGAGAAATTTTAAAGCGAACCCCACCATTATTTTTCCACAGGGGTTTACACTGTCAAAAACAAAATACTATAACTATGCACGTCTCGATCTTTTGAAACTGAAAACTTAAGTGCTTCATGAGATTGAGTGCCATACCACTAATTATTCAGTTATATTTTGTAATTCCTCTGTGACATCATTATAAATCGAGACTTACCCACTACCATAAACCCTTTAAAACATACCCAAACGTTCCTTTAGGTTAAAATTAATTTGGATTCTCGCTCCTCTGACTTACTTCTTGCCTCAACCGAGACTTGCCTTTATTGCTTCATGCTTGTACCATGGAGGAAGGAAACAAAGTAATCCATGCTTATGTTACTAGCTAGATTTAGTTTGCACTTGTAACTGCCAGTCAACTTAATTATGGAGGCAAAAAAAAGGAGAAGATCGAATGGACCGCCAAACCCCATCCCCACAGGGCCAATAACAACCCAATTTATTGTGAGCTTGCTGACCAGTGGTAAGATGTGCCACGGCTATGCTGACCGCCCACTGTTAGGAAGATTTATGACAGCAATAAGGAGTACATGTATATTATTGTTTGAGTATGCAAGAGTAAACAAAACGACTCTAATCAATTACAATAAGTTTTGACAAAAATACGATTTATTCTTGCGCATTATTGTTCGTCCAAGAATTCCATCAACCAGATAAAATTTGAGAAAAATTATAAAGTAAAACAATTTTCTGCGTTACACCATCCACCATTCTCCATGGATTAATCCTGATGTTTCGACACTATAGCAGTCTTTCTCGACCGAAGGCTAAAAATGACAACACATCACACAGGGTACAAATGTAACAGAAGAGTCAAGTAGAAAAGAGATAATAGAGAGCGAGAGAGAGAGAGGGGGAGGGGGAGGCAGAAAGCACACGAAAAGGGGAGGGGTAAATAATGAATAGGGAGACAAAAGGGTGGGGGTGAAGGGAAGAGGCTGGTTTGACCACAAGAGGTAGGAAACACAAAGGATAAAATCAGAGGTGGGAAGAGGGGGGGGGGAGTAATAAACTAGTGGATAAGGCAGATTAAAAAGGATATCTGTGGGAAAAAGGAGAAGGCAAAGACAAAAGCTATTTGTTTTCCTTTCTTGGTTGTTCAGACCATAATGGGTTCAGTGTTCTGGAGGCGCCTTATCCACAGTTTCTCTCTACGTAGACGAAAAGTCTCCCCGTGGTTTCCCGTTTTTAACAGTGCATCGATGCCCTGTAACATCATGTTAGAAATGGAGTGATTATGGACAACTACTCAGCTGAGTGAGAGAATCAGCTGTGGCCGTCAAAATGCCTCTGAGTGTTGTTTGGTTCACCGAATATTTAACACCATCAACTTTGCACAAGTACTAAATGTTTTCTGACCGCCAACATAGGGCTGAATAGCTCAGTTGGTAGAGTGCCGGGTACGTTAATCCGGAGGTCGTTGGTTCAAGTCCCGCTCCAGTAATTTTGTCTTTGTTCAAACCAAAATTATTTAAAATTTACCCAGTCAGTTTCCCTTACTGTTGATATTAAATAGATGGGATTAGTAGTGGTGCAGGTGACATGACCCATTGTCCTAATGGTGGTCCCACCAGAACGGCTGGTGAAGGAATCTGATTTCCCGATATGTTGTCTACAAACGATATATTTTGAAGTTTTGGAACACCTAAAAGTTCCCTGTGGCAAAAGAGGATTAACATTCTTATTAATGGGGTGGGGTGAAGTGGGGGTTGGGGCTTGTACCCGTATGATGAGATCCCTTAGACTGGGTGAGCGGCTGTGGGAAACTATAGAGCGTTGACCCCTGGAAACAAGGTGTTTCCGTGAGTGGTGGATAAAATCAGAATCATTTTAACAGATTCGACGGCTAAGGGCCTGACTGTTGGATATATGCTGGTTTTGCAGTGTCCATGGTTAAACTAACCGTTCCATTCTCCATGGTTACACTGCCCGTAGTGAAGAGAATCCAACCCCATGCGCGTATCTGCAAGCATTAGATAATTTGTACCTTGTTTGCGTTCCATATACATTACTACAAATAGGTGTACATGTACGACCGGGTATGTACACGCGCAATACTACCATAATGTATGTACATGTACGTTACATGTACATGTGCATGTATAGAACACCAACGCACAAAAAAAAAAGTACAGACTAGACATGGACAATTATTAACTGAATCTATCCGAGCCGAATACCACGACAGACTCATTGGCTTTCTTCCAGCTGTTTGTCGAATTCGGTGCTTTGATTTAACTAATCCTGTGACAGGATATTAAAGAGAGTTTCAGTGACAACATTAATCAAACTGTGTCAGAAATTGTGTGCTGGATAAGTTTAAGCAAGCAAGAAATTACAGGCATTGCATCATCGTAAAAATATTGATTTGGTGTACCAGCGGCATTACTACTACTACTAGTAGTACTAGTAGTCTACGAGTACGAGACGCCTTTTCACGCAACGGCTAGCTGCTGCACACACGTATTACGCACACACAGCCGGACCCGCTAGAGTTTACATCAATCAAGAACCTTTACTGGAGTTTGTTGAACCTTTCTTGCTTTCCAATCGATGGATCTTCGTTATATTTTGGAAGTATCGGTGGCTTAAAAGAGTAGCACACAGTTGCCATCAGTTATCATTTACAGCGACTACTTAGTCGTCAATATTTGGAGGAAGTTCAGTAAAGTTGTCAGCGCGTTGATGGTGCTTCAACACTGCGTGGTTGGATTCCAACGCGAACAACAAGAGTTTTTCGGCAGGCTTACCGCCGCGATTTCAGGGTGGTGGCTTCAAGTAAAAAGAGAGGCGTTCCAGCGTTAAACTGGAGCCACTAAAGCAACAAGTGTTTCACTTTTTAAGACAGAATCTACAGATTTTCGGCTTCTTGCCGAATTGGACTAACCAACCCTCGCAATGTACCGTTTTAAGACACTGTTGACGTTTGGTCAACTCCAGGCGGGGCATCGGGGGCCCACGTCGTTTCGCTACCTCAGGACGTTACGGTCACCCGGTGCAGCAGTTACCGGGTGCCCGCCAAATGGACATAATGCTCGGCGAGGCTATGCGGCCCCCGTTGCTGCAGAGCCATTTCTGAGTGGCAGTAGCTCGAACTATGTGGAAGAAATGTACCAATCGTGGCTTGAGGATCCCAAATCTGTGCATAAGGTGATCTTCAAGTTCAAAAAGATCGTTTTAAACAAGAATTTGAGTGATTTTGTTTTGTGTGTTTTATAAAAAACTTAACACAGTCAGACAGTACTCTGTAGTTGTGTGTTTTGACAAGTTGCTGGAACTTTGGAAGTGTAACTCGTAATGAAACTTGTTTAATTATTAGTATTTAGGATATAAACATATTATTAATTATGAATTGGCCCTGGTTGTGGTAGGACCTCCATCTTATACAATTAATATACCTGACTGAGTGTCAGTGTAAAGTTTAACGAATACAGATCTATTCTTACTCGTACCTTAGCCTTTGGTTGTATCTGAATTAGCGGTTACAGCTACGGCTAGATTTCCACATCATTATGCGTTGAAGAGAGAGAAGTATGTCTAGGACATCCTTAGCAACACCTCTAGCTTACGAACAGTTGTACATGTGTGTGTAGCTGTAGCCACCAATTTGGACACACAGCCTTAGCACACTACCACTACCAGGTACCAGGCACCGGATAACTTTTAAACACATAATCTACATTGTTTAACAGGTCCAGATGTTTGAATACATATTAGATTTGCAGTTTATTATGAGATTACCAATATACCATGACTGTGCATGTATGGGACAACCCTCAACAAAACTAGGCAGTCGTGAAAATTTTGAATTTTTCTTTAAAACTAAGACAGCTGAAACATCAGCCTTGATTTCAAATGTTAAATATGATGTTTTTTATGTTGAGAAGTACTCACATTACCATGTTCATAAGTGAAACGTCATTCAACTTCAAGCCACGCCCACTTCACAGAAACTCAAACTGGCTCCACTGATTACCAGAAGCCCATACATGTAAGGCACTGACAGCTGCTGCATTGAGCTAGTTTTTATTTGATAACTTTTATAAAGAAAAGTTTAACTACATGTACATGTAGTTTGGTTTTAACATGTTCTTCAATGACAAATTCTGTATAAGAAATACTTTTAAAGGATAAAATGGGCTTGTCGTGGCTGAGTGGTCAACCACACTGAACTTAAGCTCTGGTGTTTCTGATGAGCAGAGTGTGGTTTTGAGGTCCGTTCTTGACACTTGTGTCCTTCGTTAAGAGGAGGGGTACTTATAAGTTATCTAAAGCCTGTGCTAACTGTTGCACACTTGCTGTGTCAAACTCAAATAGTTAGAAAATTATGAAATAAATTCCAAAAAAGATTTAAGTTCCACACTGCCGTGTTGCACGGCAAGCTGTGCCGTGCTACACGATGGTTGTCAACATAGTGACAAACGTCGCGCTCTTGCCGTGTCGAATCAAATTAATTCTCAGTCGGGCGATGCTCTTCGGGAATAAGCATGTGCGAAGCTTTTGAAAAGTGTTCTCCTTGTCACTGTCAGTACCGTAGCTGGGAGTTTTTGGGGATGGAATGGGAAACACTGGACCAAACAGAATCTGTAGATTTCAGAATTATAACAATTTTGTTTTGACACTTAAAAAAACCAAACAATGAACTCCACTCACTAACAATTGTAATAATAAGGAAAAAGTTTAAAGTGAGGAACATTATCAATATGATTTTGTCATTAATAATTGAGTGTCACAGCTCAAATTGCCATAATGAAACATGACTCTCTTGCAATTTTCTCCCAAGTTGCCATTTTCAATGGCGGCCAACTATTTTACTAAATTTAACGTTTGTCAAGGTTTGTTTTAGTTTTTGCACTCTTGCCGTGCGAAAAACATTTGAGTTGGACATGGCAAAAGTCGGAATAACCCACATCGTTGCAATTTTCTTTACAGTCATGGGACATTTTCTTCCGCAACGCTCAGAATGGAGCAGCTCCAGGTACAGCATATACCCCACCCCCTCCTGTGTCCTCCATGTATCCCGCGTCAACACAAGCTGTTGCAACAACAATGACATCACCAGCAGGGAGGTCATTGGGGGCACCCTTGGATAGGCGAGTCATTGAAGATCACTTGTCTGTCCAGACAATCATCCGTTCCTACCAGGTCTGTATTTTTGAAGGTGTTACAGTGTCTGTAACTTATCCATGCTTTTCGTAGTTATCCTCATTCTTCTATGCTAAACTGTGGCTTCTGTTCAGGTCACAGACTCATGTTCCAGGGCCAATTTCATGTGCTTCAAATGAGCTTGCTTACATGTATTTCACAGCTTGGCATGAAAAATTAGATGGCTAGCTTGCGCGTTTACCTTGGACATTGCATCTTTACATCATTCATTTGCTTACTGTAAGCACCGGAAGGTTAGCATGTCTTTTCTCATACTAATGGTTACGGTTAGCAGCGCTTTGAAATGGAAAATGTACAGTTGGCAAAAAATCAGCTGTTAAACAGCTCAGCTGTATGAAATTGGGCCCTGCTAGTGATTTGTTAACCTTTAAGTGGGAAGCCACTCCGCTCATGAAGTCAAAGCCAGAACTGAAGCCATGGTTTAAAAAAAAACCACTGTGTTAATGAACCAGTAGCTTTAGTTCCTGTTCCCTTAGTGGTAACAGACTGTTTTGCCTTCCAGCATGTCCAGCCTCAATTTGATAACACTGATGTGAGTGTACTTCTTTGCTTACAGCATGTAGTGGGTGTAGGTGGCTGGACTTCCTTGCCAGCTGTTCAGTATCTATACCTTATGCATTGACATCTTCCCACTGCCATCTTAGAGGTAAAACGATGACGAAACAGTGGAAATGCACAGATTAGTATGCGCAGTGCATAGGATGGGCTATTGAGCAATCCATTGGGCCTCCATTGAAAACCCATAATTAAAAAATCATCATAAATTTCAAGTGAAAGAAGAAAATTGATTTAACCTTTTAAAAAATGCCCCTAGTAGGGCTAGTTACATGTAGCGCTCTAGTAAAAATACATTACATGTAGCTCTGATGACTTTGCACAGGAACAACTACATGTACATGAACTAACGCAAGTTATTAATAGTTCGTTTGTGTTGTTTGTATGCCAAGAGGCAAAAGCCACTGAATCAAGCTTAACAAGCAGACTGCAGTGAATCAAGATGTAAAATTTGTGCTCTCCAGTCAATATTGACAACTATGATGTACATGTGTAGACTCCGTCACTGTTTTTACACAGACACTCCACTGTGCTGTAATTGAGTTTGACTACCCTTGAACACTTAAAAATTAAAGAAATGGTCACCAGGCAAAAGTTTTTTTTTCCCCATTAGATTAGATGTGACTGCTTTCAATTCCATTAAAGAAATTAGATAAAAGGTCATTGTGGATAACTATTGCAGAGTTGAATAGAGACCTAACCCACAGCCATGTACTTCATTGGTGTAAGGGCAAGGTAGTGTGCATGTAGATTTTCCTTAGTACATGTTGTAGATGTTTTTTTTTTATGTACATGTAGCATACAAAATTATATGAGGGAAATTCAAATTTGTGCTGGTATATTTCAATGGGAATCAACACATTTAGGGTTTGCCCTGCATTGTCAGTGTTTGGCCAGTGGGAACAGTTAGCTTTTCATTTTACAAGTCCAAGCATTTTCACTAGTCCATAATTCATATTATAGATACGGATGTTTGTCAACACCTGAATACTGAACTAGCCAGCCTGACCTCTTGGAGAGAATTTTGTCTGGTGTTTTCTACACGTTTTGTAGCATTTGGCCGGCAGATCACCAAGGAGATTACTGGCATTGACCTCCACAAAGTGTTCAGGCTCAAACTGACCTGCTACGTATTACCTGTATCAAAATTGTTTGAAGATACAGTACTTGTATGTAACCCCCTACATAATACAATTACATTGTAACGTGGTATTTAAAAAATATTATTTTTGGTGCAAGACGTTGTTATTCAATATTTCCTTTGACTATTGCAATCTTCCCTGTCTGCACACTTCACAAACCATCAAACAATAGCGGATGCCTAGATAATTCTTGCTAGGCCTACGTATCAAAATCAGGTTACCAGCTAAAATGCCAACATTTTGCTTGTGACTAGTGTCCTGCTAAGCAGTCATACCTGTACTTATTCCCGGTCCACTGCTTTTTAATAATTTATGTTCTGGCACAGCTTGTAATACATGTGTAGCCGTTTGGGCCCTGGATCTGAAGTGAGATTTCATTTATAATCTATTCAATTATCTAGTTTGAGATAATTTCAAGGGAAGTCTTGGCAAAACAGGTGGGTGACTCCCTAGCGGAACTAACCTCATTTTGCCTTTGCAGTGCCTGGCATGGTTATTTGTTTTGAACCTGTAATGTGTATTGATTGCTGACTGAATGAGCAAGGCAGTGGAGGAGAAAAGTCAAACCTTGTGAGCAGCATGCATTACACTGGAAACCAGTCCTTTCAGCTCTCTGAAAAGTACAGATCTTTGATGGATAGACTAGAACACTAGTCCTTTACTTTTGCATTTGAAAAAGCACTGAGCTTCATACAGGTATTATGTAGACTAAAAAGAAGCTCTGTTAAGAGAACATGTACCATACATGTACATGTACATAGAACATAGAATTTAAATCAGTCAAGATTCAAAACATCTTTAAAATACATAGTAAGTCAGACCTTGAGCTCCTGACACTTTCAAGGCAAAGAATGAGAACTTTCTCAGTTCATTTTCAGAAAAGAAAAAAAAAGCATTGCATCACTTAAGCCCTACTTAGCATTTGATTTTATCGTACATGTAGGTATGAAGGCATTTCCTGTATAGCCATTCATTATGGACTGATCAAATTCAATCAGGATAGCCTTCTGCCTATTTACATGTATGGAATGAAGGAAATTGCTGTACATGGATGTACTCTTTGTACATTTTGTATCTAGCAAAGTGTTAGAGTGTGGAGGAAGAGTTCAAGGTGGGAATGCCTGAATGAAAGTCTTTGATTTTGCAAACCCTGTTTTTAAATTGAATACCACATTTTGGACACTGATTCTCCAGAACTTGACTGCATTGTCTTCAGAATTATTAATGAGTGTTAGATTTGTTTTGGTCTTGATGGTCACTGACCCTAAAATGGTAGACAAAAATTGTACCATGTATGAGGTGATTGGCCTTTTTAATTTATTTTATTTTATGCAAGTTCGCCTCAAATAAGACTTAAAAGCCACTCTTGGTAGGGGGCTTCACGAAGAACATGTCAGATGAAGATAATTTGGTGGAGGTGAAGGCAGAATTTGATATTCCTCAACAGTCCAGATTGTATCGTAGGTTGGAGGGAAACATGCACCAGGCAAGGAGTTCCAAAGAGATGCAGTTGGAATGGCTCTTTATTTTACTAACATCGCAGCAAAGCAAGAGTGTATGGATGAGATCAAGCAGAAAGCCTTGTTTCACG
This sequence comes from Pisaster ochraceus, assembly GCA_010994315.2. NCBI lineage: Eukaryota > Metazoa > Echinodermata > Asteroidea > Forcipulatida > Asteriidae > Pisaster > Pisaster ochraceus. The sequence continues at coordinate 12,766,486 of CM021545.1, read as the reverse complement.
CGCAAACATCCTGGAAAGGAGAACTAGGTTGGACACACTGGTGGCACATTTACCATGAAAGTATCTATAGAAAAAGGAAAAAAATGGCTACAGACCTACTATATATGGTGGGAAAGAGGTTATAAAGGTCATCCCAATCCTTCACCAACAAGATTAGTATGTACATGTACATATGTACCTGTGAAAGTTCTAATTAAAAATTAATGCTATTTTTGAATTGAACTTGTAGCTTCGCGGACACCATCTTGCCCAACTTGACCCCCTAAGAATCAGCTCAGCGTCGACAGGACCCATACCAGAGCTAGTCACAGGAAACTATAACCTAGGTAACTTTTGCAGGAAGGCCAGTGCCTAACCCCACTCCCTCATACCAAAACACCAGAGCTGAACAATTCAAGTTGCAAAATGCTGGGAAGATATTTTAGTGTACATGTATTTTTGTAAAAGGTACTGCTTTGTTTTGTCTAAAAGTGTCAACTAATAAACTCGTACAAAGGAAAATGACTGGATAAATTGTCTAAATCTTTTTGGGTTGAACAAAGAAAAAATAAGGAGAGCGGTACTTGAACCTGCAACGTCTGGATTAACATGCCGGCGCTCTACCAACTGAGCTACAATGTATGTGTATCTAGCACTATGTTGGTGGTCTCCCTATTTTGTTGTACTGTATCTTAGTAGTTCGAACAGAAAAATTGACAAAATATGGAGATTGCTAACATAGTGCTAGATTAACTTGGATGATAGAGCAACGGCATGTTAATCCGGAGGCCACAGGTTCAAGTTTTGCTCTAGTCGATTGTTCTTTGTTCAAACCAAAATTATTTGTACTTGAAACACAAATGTTTGTGTACCAGTTAGGCCTATGTATCGCTAACAAAATAATGTCTGGAGGATGACAAAAAAAAAACTCTGTAAGATTGTAATGATTGCTTTTTCTTGTTGAAGAGCTGCGCATATTAATGTAGGTTGTCTTGTTTTGTTTGTTAGAGGTACTTGTTGTGTACGTGTACTTGGATCTTGAGTTATTGAAATGTACACATGTACAAAGTACTGTACATGTACATATACATGCATTGCAGTGGGTTGGCTGATTTACTAAGGTCCCTCTTGACTCTAACAAAATCTAACACTATACATTTATGTATGGTACAGGCATGACAGGACTGAAAAATACATGTACCCAATGGCCAGAACTCAGTAATGTATGCATATGGTCACTGTTTTCACGAAGAGGCAATTCTTCAAAAAATCACACATTTTGGCAAATCAGTGTTTTTACATATTTTGGATGTTATTTGTGACATCAACATTTTCCCCAAGTTTCAAGTGCTAAATCGTTATGTTTTTCTAATTACGCTAATTAGCACAAGGTCGGACCATTTTACCAAACTCCCACTTTTGCGTTTTCACGAACAGCCACAAGATTTTCCATTTTTTACATTGAACTACATAGCGCTGGCACGGTGCCAAAAACGACTACTCTGCATTTTGAGTTTTCACGAAGGGGCAATTTGTGTGACCAAGATAAATTTAGTTTTCACGAACAGACACTCGTGGTTTACGCATTGATTTGTACACGACGCGCTGCACACAGACCTCGTTTGCGCAATTTTCACGAAGAGAAACTCGTGTTAAACAGTTAATTACTCATTAATTAAACTCACTGTAATGAACATAACAACATATTTGCACGGTTTAGGATCTCTGTTTTTATGCTTGGAAAAATGTCAACGTTTAGATGGCAAACATTGTCCGAAACAATGATTTCAAAAATAGTTTAACTTCAAACGCGATTTTCTCCAAACTTGAAAGTTTGGCTGCTGGGGCAAAATTGCCTCTTCGTGAAAACAGTGACGATATGTTGGCCAGTAACCGGTAACCCATAAACTGAATAAATCCTGATGTCTGATGTTTTTCCCAACATGATAAGGCCTAATACATCCCACACACACTGTAATACTTTTGAAGATTGATCTACACAGTAGTAAGTAGGCCTACTGTACATGTGTATTCTCAATTCTTCTCTTGAAACTCAAAAATTCAGCAAACATAAAAAAAGAAAGAAATATTTTATGTCTTGTGAAGGTATTCTGGTCCATTGAATACATGTACACATACACATGCTCGACATGTAGCTACAAGACCTGTGGCCAAGTGTATTTGTATTTATTGTCCAAACCAACAGCGGATGAACCGCCAATTACAGGAAAGGGAAAACAAAAAATAATAGAATCTTTAAATTTACTATAAAAAAACTAAAATAAAAAACTAAATACATGTACGGTAAGAATTAAAATTTGAAAAGATAAATCAATAAACAAATAAATAAATTCATACATAGGCCTACTACATAAATACAAAATAAATAAATAAAGTGAATATTTTCTTGAAATTCAAGTTTGCAACACCTTAGTGTTGGAGTTTCCATGTAAAGCACTAAACGACCAGTTTATTAATGCAATCCCACAGTAGTCAAATAAAACATGAAGCAAGATTCTGAAGGGTTTGGGATAGTTAGGGCGTATCATCTCAGGACAGTGAATTTTAAAATAACTGTTTTGCAAAGCAAAGAGTGTTTCTGTTTCTGTAGGCCATTAACTATTTTTTTGCATTTATTTAATGAAAATTGCAGATTACAAACATGACTGAGTATAATCTGAACTCCTACCTTGTTTCTGAGTTTAGATTCATCCTAAAGGCACCACCTGTCCTGCCCACACCACGTCGAAACCAATTTTATTTTTAGAATGCCAACAGGAAGTCAGAGAGGGGCAATTTCCAATCAATACAGACATGTATGTGCAATACTTGCTTCAACGATGATGATAATGATCTAGAGAAGCCTCAAAAGACACCTCAGCTAAAAAAAAGTCGTTGCACTGCAATGAACAGAGACTCTCGGCACAGTGGCCATAAAATGACACAAATTTGAAACACGCATGTTTGTCATTTATAAAATGTGTAATGAGCAGTATTTTGCACGATGTGTTTGTACCATGTATTTAGTCTGTGATCAAGAAAAGTACATGTTTGAGAACAGCTCTTGATTTTGCAAAAAGTAATTTGTGTGATTGATCTTAAGATATGGATCAATCTTACGTAGACCTTCACCCTTCACCAGTCACCACACTGCATGTTTACATACATTGTACAATGTACACATAGTCATGTATGCTAACAATATACTTACACACGTATGGGAAATTATTGTGGACAATTCCAAGCTATTGTGCCTTGCTACATTGTAGACTACATTTTACCATGAAGTTCAGGATAGGATGGTGTCAATCCATGACAGCAATGTAGGTGTCAAAAAGAAATTATAATAAATCGTATTCCTGAATTTTTGGTGGCAATCAAGGGGTTGTTCTAAAACCCCCTCGACATGTCGACCCCCACGACCCCTCGACCCCTCGACGTCCGCCCCTCAATCGAAACGCGTTCCAATTCCAATTCATAAAACATCGCTTTACGGCCGAGTAAGAATTAAGTCCCCGATTTAGAATTCACAGCATGTGATCCAAAGAGCAGGCGACGCGACTTCCTTCCAACGACCTGCTGACCAACAGACCAACCGTCCACACGTCACGTGCACACCGATCATGATCTCGTTGGCCGTGTACGAGAAGTACATTAGGCCCTATGTATATGGACATGATGGAAGGGGGTGTTGGAGACTGACAACAACCCTATAACACGTGTTGGCCATGGTCGGTCGGGTCTACAACCTCGAGCTCCGCATAGAGCAAGTAGTAAT
>CM021545.1:12751448-12761729 GCA_010994315.2 Pisaster ochraceus | reverse complement strand
GGGGTCGAGGGGGTTTTAGAACAATCCGCAATCAAGAACAATGTACATGAGGCCTACCTGTATTACATGTAGCTTTAACAAGTAATTTGAAATGGAAATCTCAACACTTCTGTCGGTAGTCATGTACATACATGTATGTAGATCCTGCAGATCCTGCAATCAAATTAAACTTGTACATGTACATGTACATGTACTTGAATTTTATTAGCAGTAAATTTAGAGACATGTGTTACCAACCTGTACATACTGTAAAAGTTATGTGTACTATAATGGAATTCAGAATTAGGAAGTGCCTCGAGTTTACTTAATAACACAATGAGCCAAAGCTCTATTGGTAAGGGTGGGAGAGAAGATGTGTCTGTACGTTTAACATGATAACTGTTAATGCACACGTATGTAAGCATGTAGCACTCAAAAATATACTTACATGTAGTCACAAGTCATACAAAATACATATCGACAAGTATCATTATACATATACATTGTACTTTAAAATTCATATTCAATACATGTGTAGGGGGGGGGGATGTCTCTGGTTACCCTTTCAGACCAGTGGTTAATTAGTCAGAGCTTGACTGAGGGATGTTGCCGATTACTCAGAACAGAGTGCCGCACTCGTGATTGGTGTAAGGACTCTATTTTAGTACTTGAAATTTTTTATTAGTGTGTACTCGTAGTGCTCTGGGTTAATTATTGCCAAGTGCGTGGCAGCACAGACCTTGGGCTTGTTTATGATGGCACATTGGGTGACGGTTAATTTACATCAGTTCTCCAGAGGCAGGCTGAGAAAAATTGCTCTGCAGACAAGATGACACGTACATACATGTAGTATGTAGATGTCAGGTGATTGATGAGAAGCTTGCAAAAAAACAAGAATCTATCACAATTAAGGGACATACACACTTTTGGCTAAAAGCCTTTTTCCAGTACAGACCTAGCTTTAAAATGACGCCAATAATTGGCATGTCAGTTTGCAGGCAAAGAAGCTTTGTTTAAACTGCACCTTTCATGAGCATAATTTGTAGTAGTCAGTGGCAGTGTGCGAGGTTTTAGAACCACTAATGCACTTGACCCCAGAGTGGCAGACACATGTAAAGACACAATGTACAAAGTAATGAAGCTGACAAGTTTTAAGCAGTTTACACAAACAAATGTAAGTGGGGCTACCATTTAAAAAAAACTCACTCAAATGATCAGGGCAAAATTTCATGTACATAGCCGCTTACTGTGGAAGTCTACGCTTACATGGTACATCCTGCCCCTGCACATTGTACATGCTTCACAGGGTGCGGTAAGAGCAGAATTCTTTGGTAAGCAGCAACATGAAATTTGGCCCAACTTTCTAAATTTCCAAATCCTCCTTTTCTCAAAAAACAAACAAAATGACATTGCAAACTGCTCACCAACCAAAACAGATTTTATGTTTCTCATGTTTTGACTGCCAGAAAAAAGGAAGGCAATGAGTTAGCTATTTTTTCTGTTAAACGAACTATTGAGTTGATTAGTTGAATTCAAAATACCTTCTGAACAGTGTCAAATTTTGATTGTTATTATTCAGAACTCATTGCATAAACAGCATTTCTTAAGTAGAGAAGAGTGGTTTTCAACTTCTTAAAGGTCAATTGGTTTAACAGTGATTGGCCAAAACTGCTCCCTCCTCAGTAGTGAGAAGATAGACTGAACTTCTAATGCATGATACCTGAAACTCTGCCTGGGCAGTGAGCATCATGGGCATCAGATATCCCTGGCGCCAGACATTACCAACATGGCTTTGGGCAAAAATCACTCTGATGGGTTTATTCCAATGTATAATGCAGAGTTACAAACATGTATCCACACTGTAGGCCTATGTCCTGAAACAGGTGAAAGAGACAGAGGAGGGAGATAGTGTTTGCTATCAGCAATCAGCACTGAGTCTTTTTCTTTTGCTCCAACATTACATACGTGTGCTGGTGGACCATGGTAACTTGTACCATGGTTGTACACATGTGCCATAGTTTAACCATTGTTGTACCCAGTGTTGTAAACCTAGTACTTGTACTCGGTACTTGTACTTGAGTACTATTGTACTTGAGTACCGTTTTGACGGTACTCGTACCCATACTCAGCTAGCAAAATACATGTACTTGTACTCAAATTCCTCTAGTACATGTACTCGACTTAAAGTTTTGATACATGTACTCAATACTGGACTGAAAATGTACTTGGACTAAGTCCCCTTTCCAATACATGCCTTAATGCAAGGAATATAGGAATAAAGCTCTGGAAAAAGTGTTGAAATTGTTTTTGATTTATTCATGTTTAAGGTTTTTCAGAGGCACCAAGGCAAGGGGCACCAGGTTCATCAGGCCTGGTACAGAAATTGTGTATATTTGGTGAAATGGTTTATTGTAAAAAGTAAAAATTATTCTCACAGCCGGTAAGGCTAGTGACATGATTTGTACAAGTTTAAAAACATTAAAATACATTCAAAAATTAACAACACTAGTAAAAAGAATTAAAGAAACAAACACACCAAGAAATTAAGAAAATATACAAAAGTTGCCGAACAGAAAAATGGAATTGAGGGCTCCCCAAGAAAAACAAGATTTATACAAAATAAACAAAACTACACCCCAAAACAAAAGACAACCAAATCTACACACACACACATTTGCCCTAATGGTGGACAGGAAACCGCATGCACTAGCCAGGGTTGCTCTTCACTTTTTTAGTGACTAGCCAGCAAGGCCGATTAGCTTGTCATTTTACTAGTTTGCCAGCTTTTTCATCAGGCCATCTCTTATGAATCACATGTACATGTAGGGGATCCTTTTCAACACTGAAGCAGCCAGCCAGACAGAGAATTTTACTGGTCCTAGCATGTTTAATTAGCATTTGGCCAGTGGACCACTGTTGAGGAAGAACTTGATGTACTATGTAAACATGTCATGATTGTTGTGCAGTATAGTGCAGTTTTGTATGTTAGAGTTTTACGACATTGACAAGTACACACATGTAGTACACTGTGATCATCAGACTAAACATTTGTAGTCTGAACACACATGGCCTACGTACAATAGTGCATGATGTACATTTACTGCACAATACAGTTGTGTATATGTGCGCACTTGGTGTACAATTTCCTGGCACTGGTTAGTCTTGGTTCCAAGACCATAGTGTTTGTGAGTACACACAACCAATATTCAGACACATGTTTGTAATGAATAAACATTGAGGGCGCTGTGACTAGTTTTATTTTCTCCACTGACAACCAGATCCCACGAACGTCTTGGATATTTGTTATTTCTAGGCATGACCAGACTATTGTAAATGACTTGTAATGTATGCAATATTCATCACATGACTGATTAAAAATAACTATGCAAAGTATGCGCGTGACGAAACAAAGCTAAAGGTCAATGAATGACTTCAGCTGCAGCTAGCCATCATTCAGTCATTGAAGCCATCACATCGTCATGGCCACTTTCACAAACCTTAGATAGTGAGGACTTGCTTGCAGTCGTTTAGACTTTGATGCTCTAAAGAAACAACAGTCTGAAGCTCTTGATGCCTATTTTCTTGGGCATAACATATTCATTTGCCTTTTTTGTGACATCTCTTTTTTTGGTGAAGAAACTGGGGTTGTCAAAGTCACCACATACCTCATAGGATTTTGCTGGTTTGTCGATGTGACTTTTATGTCAAAATTTGGCAGTGGCAAATGTTGCACATGTCAATTTCTTGATTTTAGTTGATGTATTTCCAGTTTCGTAATGTGTGAAATTTCATCAGCTAAAATTAATGATTGATTGATTAGTTTTCATCGATGAGCAATTTTGCTAAATCAGGTAATTAATTGTGTACTGCATAATAAGCATGACCGCACACTTCTAGTAGAACCTGCCACCTTAACGTCTGCATGATTGCCGGCTGCTGCTGACGAGTCGATGGTCAGATGACCGTGCTTGCTGATCGTCGCATGTCCAGTGCAGAGTACAGCTCCATTGAACTTTTACTACTTCGTGTGCACAATGTTGATTGACTATTTATTGACACTTAAGCAAAAGTGATCTCTGATTGGCTCTGCCGAAAAGTCGGGGAGATGTGCCTACACTGTAATTGCAAATGATGGTGGGATCTGAGGAAAAATCTATGTTTATTAATTACAAACGTGCACAGTTTGCTGTACGCACAAACACCATGGTCTTGTTACCAAGACTAGGCACTGGTTTGTCCATGGTTTTTGGATGTACAATCTGTGTATATCAGGAGATACAGTAAGATAAAGAGAATTTTTGCCAACTGTTAAAACTGTTATCAAGATGGAACACTGTACATGGATCGTTTACAAGAGTAACCTTTGCCACCAGCCCCATACATGATGTGTACATATGATCCTTTAAAATTAGCGTTTTTTTAAATGCATCGTTTACTTACTGTGCAGTCTACACCTCACTCTGTTTGACATTTGTTCACTATGTACAATGTTCATGTAGCATACACATGTAGTATGAAGGTCTCCCATAGGAGTTGATCCAAATCCCAAGTTCTGCTAGTGCAACAGAAGAACGCCCACTTACAGAATGGCACTTCTCCTTCCCTCATAGAGTGATCCATCATTAATCAGTGACCATTGTACTTTGTATGACTGTCCCCCTCTCCATAGACTGCAGTAGGCCTAAGGGAAGGCTGAACATGAACACTGACCAGTGTTGACATTTGGACTAAATTGTAACTAATTGTACAATGTCAAGTCAGGGCTGTATGATATTGACAGAGGGGGATTGAAAGCCATTTTCGGGCCCAAAAAAGGCATGTGTCACACACAGGGTGCAAGACCATGCAGACTGGACTGCACATTAAATGGAAAATGGTGTCCAGCAGTCAGCAATGTGACAAAGAAAACTTGTTCCTCCATGTCGCAACTCTCTCAAGATACATGTACATGGGTCTGCCCAAGTGTCTTTGGCTGAAGACCCTCTCCCTCCACTCACCCTTTTCCTTTTTCCTATTTCATACAAAATACTCTACTCTCTAAGGTAATACTAACTCAACACAATGTTTGGACGTTGATAAGATTAGTATGCCAGTTCTAATGTTAGCAGATTGCTACTTGGGTCTGTAGTCTCGATTCAGACAGCTTCCTAAATAGAATTTTGAAGGATTTGGAACCATGGTTTTTACAAAACATGTGCATAGCACCAACCACGGAGGGCCAAGATCAAATTCAAACTTCAGACAGAAACACCAACAATGGACAGCCAAGACAAAATTCAAACTTCAGAAAGAAACACCACAATGGACAGCCAAGACTGAATTCAAACTTCAGAAAGAACCTCATTGGCTATCAGGTTAATACTAGTTGCACACTATGCAGTTTAATTGGCGGTAAATTTATTTTGATGGTTAGTTTAAAGATGAAACGATAACCCAAACTAACTTTTCTGAAATGTTTTCATACAGACTGCTTGTACAGTCACCCTGACAGTGTGTGCATTTTGTTTGATACAGGTTTACTCAATTGCTTCTTGTTCGTCACAAAAGTTAAGTTCTCTCCATGTTATAAGTGCACTGTAGGGACTAAAATAGAAAGCAATGATTAAACCAGACATGTTACCTTTCAGATTCGCGGCCATAATATTTCTAACTTGGATCCGTTGGGGATCAACAATGCAGATCTGAATAGTGAGATACCAGCAGAGCTTGAGACCAAGAATTATAAGATGGGTAAGGGTGACTTGAGACAACTGACGATGGACATCTTTTTTCTTTCTCCATCTTTTCCCCCTGATCACTTACAAATGTACATGAGGGCCTCAGTGTGCGAAAGTGAAGATTATTGAGTTGGACATGAGTGTTTCAAAATTTGTAGGAAGCCAAGGTCAGTGTCAAAACAAAGTTTGGGTTGGTTTGTCATTTTAGTAAAGATTGATTTGGGAAAGTCACTGGCCTCGATAATATCTTGTCACATTTTGACACTGGTAAAACCATTGTCGGTTATAACCGCAGACCGACTGTATGTAGGTATCCGATGTTCAATGTTCTAAAATTTTGATCCTCCAAAAACTTGATATCCCAGAAGAAAGTATGCTGCCATCATCATGGAGTGAAGTGTTTATGAAGCAAATATATCAACTGTGTCAGTGATACTGTTTACTGGAAAACCTCAGGCATGTTTTCCAGAAATGAAATCGCTTTAGCATTTCCAATCAACCAATGCTCATTAATTTTTGTCAGTGACCAATGAAAGTCTTCTCTGGGAAACAGGGGTTAAACTTGATTTTCGCACGCTGTTCCTTCTCACTCTGCATGTCATGTGCATCTCTCCTCATATCCGATAACCTCAGCCATCTGCATAGATGTCCACGTACATGTAGTATCACTAATAATGTAGAAATTTGTAGTGTCACTAATGCTTGTCAAGCCTAAATTCGTCAAGGTAGATTACCAGTGCTAGCCAAGGATGTAATGCTGTACAATGCTACATATTTTCAGGGGTTGTATAGACGGGAAACTATGTGGGTTTCTGGCTCAAAATCCTTACTGGACCAGACATTTTCTTTAAAAAAAAAACAGACTAAGAACATAAGCAATAAACTGCTTTTTCTTGAACGAGCTCTAATTGGGAAGATTTATCTCATTTGTCTTTTGAGTGTACATCTACTTTGATTCTCAACAGAATTAAAAATTTGACTTAAAATCATCATTTGGATATCAATTCGTTTTAATTAAAGATATTTAAATGTGAAGTATTAATATTATTTAGTTAAAAGCCACAATGCCTTTGGACTTATCGGGTCATGAGTCTACTGGCCTCGGGGCTGGACTCAAGTGTGAATTTCAAGCCCTGTTATTTGTTTATACCTAAACCCTGACTCTAACCCATAAATAAATACCTTCCGGGGCAAATTGCATGCAAGCTGCTGGAACAAGGGTTTGCTCTCTCTAGAAAAATCTTGGTGGCAAAAAAACAGGTTATCTACCAAGCTTGCCTGTCTTCACATCGTGGCAACTGGTGCACTACACGTAGTTTGCTTGACTATTAAATTTATAAAATGAGTTTCTGTTCCATAGGAAAAAAAAACCCCAAATACTGTTAATATTGTTAACCCAAGGCAAATTCCTCTTTTTGGTGATACTTGTATAGGCCTTCAAGTTGCATGGAATTTCACAGAGGCTACAGAGACCTAGACCGACATTGCTTTGGGTCCAATTCTGCTTTTAAAAGCACAGCAAATTACTGCATGTAAGCACAAACCAATAAAAACCTCAAACCTGCAGCCAACTACATCCTGATACATTAATTTAGTTGCAATGGCGGCTGTTGCATACAGATCAACTGTATTTCTACAGTGTATGTGCAGTAATAAATTGGTCATACATGTAGACATGATAACTAAAAATGGAAACCCGAGAGGACAGACCATTTGGTATGCAAGTGCACAGCTGTTGTATTTCACACGTTTTTTAAAAACCTGGGAGTTGCTGTGTTTCCATGTTGTTATCATGAGCATGGAATTGTAACATGTTCTATACATTGTGTGCAATGTGCAGTATGCATTATTATCATGTACATGTACATTAACTCACCAAGTGACTACTTTTAAATTTAATTCTCAAAGATTTGACAGGTCTTGTCATGAATGAATGCAGCAGGCCTTGAATTACATGGAGGCCACATGACCTAGAGATTCTTCAATGGAAGTGTCTTTTGCAAAGTAAAAGTGGCCTTGCCCTCTTAAAGGTTAAATTTCAGGCCTGATGCACTATTTATGCATTAGTCTGTCAACAAAAGCTTTGTTATTTTAAAACACCTTCCTGGTTTTAATTATACAACATAAATAGTCATTTCACTATACATCTTGTTCTTACTATTCACTACTAAACAAACCAATTTACACATTTCCCCTTTAATATACATCCCTTCAAAATGTACTCACTTTTTGTAACTCTTTAAAATTATTTCTTGTCCACATGTCAGAGAGGAGCTTGAGGTAGCACCATGGAAATATCTCAAGTTTGACTTGTGGTGGCTGTAACAAATAAATCAGAGCCATGAAATTTGCCCCATGTTTTGGTACCGCTTTCTTGTTGTATTCATCCCACGGCACAAAGTTTTAAATTTGTCTGACAAATCTTGTTTCTATCAATCACATCCCTAGGATTTGCAAAAGATTGGAAATGTACGTAAGTGCGGGAAGCAGTGGTGAACTGTTGAGGCCACTCAAAACAAAAATCATTCGTTTAGTATTTACAGCCTATACAGCATTCTGTATTTTGTTCAGTCAAAGGCTTCTCATTAAAAAATGCCAATGGGCGACTTTTGAGATGGTAGCAGGCATTCCACTCACCTGTCCTTTTCCATTGTTCCCTGTTTGTGTGTGGAGAACAAAAGAAAAACTACCTGTGAGTGTGATGCCCGCTATCAGCTCAAAAGTTTCTCATTGACCCACATAATGCTTCCCATCAGTTGCTACTTGGCCTAATGGGTGCTGCTGGGTCCAATTCATGCTTTTTGGGCCCAATGGTCCTACTGAGGCTAATGGTGCCACTGGGCCCAGTGGTGCCACTTGGCCCAATGGTTCCACTGGGCCTAATGGTGCCACTGGACCTAATGGTGTCACTTGACCCAGTGGTGCCACTGGGTCCTTCTGAAGCCAATGGTGCCACTTGGCCCAATGGGTGCTGCTGGGTCCAATTTGTGCTTTTTGGGCCCACTGGGCTGAATGGTGCTTCTGGGCCCGAAAGGAGACTTTTCAAAACACTACGTGACAGCAGACTTACCAGGTACATATCCATTGGTCTTGGAAATATTTGTATGCCCAGCACTAATAGCTGTAAACAACAGAAAATTACATGTAGCAGATATCCTGTTTATAAAGTTTAGGAGGCACCCACTTCACACAGAGGGCCCCACCATGTCCAGTGATTACCAAAAATCTGCTGTGAGCCACACCCACTTCACACAAACTGGCTCCACCATGTCCACTAATTACTGAAAGCCCTCTGTGAGCCACACCCTTTTCACATGAACTGGCGACACTATGTCCACTGATTACCGAAAGCCCTTTGTAAGCCAAACCCACTTCAAACAAAGGGCCACCCCATGTCCAGTGATTACCAAAAATCTGCTGTGAGCCACATCCACTTCACGCAAACTGGCTCCACCATGTCCACTCATTATCGAAAGCCCTCTTTGAGCCATACTTACTTTACACAAACTGGCTCCACCATGTCCACTCATTGCCAAAAGCTCTCTATGAGCCACACCCGCTTCACACAAATTGGCTTCACCATGTCTGCTGAATACTAAAAGCCCTCTTTGAGCCACACCCACTTTTCACAAACTCGTGACACTATGTCCACTCATTGCCGTAAACCCATAGAAGCGTCGTCAGCTGCAAGTAGCTTTTTATGTATGCTTGTTACATTTGAAGTCTTTTACTTCATGTTCACTTCATGGTTTGTCAAGAAGTTTGATGAAAAGGGAGTATAAGGGAAAGTACCAACAGTTACAAACTAACAAAAGAAGAACTTTATATTGCTTGGGTTGATCCATTGTTAAGGGCACCAAACAAACGCCTCCCTTCAATTGTGTCATTTAAAACACTTAGTTAATAGTTTTGGTGTGTATTATTAACGATACATGTCTATGCTAGTGAAGTGTTTGTGTTAACATTATTGTCCAACATCAAAACTAGCAGTCAAATACTATGTATTACATTAATCATATTCTTCTTGCTCATATTCTTGCTCATTTTCTTTGTTCCAGGATTCAAACATGCAAACAATAGAAAAACAACCTTCTGTACCAATGGGGTGGGGGCATTATCAGATTATGGGAGTTTTATTATTACTTGTGCTACATTCTTTTATGTACACATGTAGGAAGGATAAGAACTTGAACTCTGCGTCTGCGATATTGCAGCCACAAGTGTACAGTAGGTTCTGTACACAAACACAGATTTTGCATAATATTTTACTTATTGTTATCTTTCGACAGAGGATACTAGGCTGTAAGGCAGCCCCTGGACTTTGAGTTTGAAGTCTGTGGTTCAGTGTCACAGTCATAATAGATAGCCAGGAGCTATTAAGGTTTTTGGAGATGATCCAAAAAAGCCACAATCATAACAGGTTCTGACTAAAGCGACAATAAAGCACCCCAGTTGAGCCATAACTACATGTAAACAGCTAGAATATATGCAGCTCATTGCAAATCTCAAACAAAAACCAGACATACCGTATGTGATTGTCCCTATGACAGAAACAAAGCTGATGAACTGTGTAGTGTGTAGTGAA
>CM021545.1:12687972-12702606 GCA_010994315.2 Pisaster ochraceus | reverse complement strand
AGGGGATGATATTGAATTGTCGGAGAGTAAGAGGGTTGACTATTTACTGTGTACATGTAAATGAGCTCAAAATTGAATAATATTGCAGACCGGTGTCATAAGGGATTTTTTCCACGGAGTGTGTCCCCCCCTATAGTAAATTAACATGAGGTGAAGGAAATTTAGTTTAAAAAAAGGCGCTATCAGATGAAATCTCTACACGATTTGCCGTATTGGGGCCGTTGGACAAAATCACCTGTGACACTACATCATGTTACAACATGATTTGCAAAATTTGTCAAGCAATCTCTGCATATGGAAAAAAAAAGAAAAAAAAGAGCTGTTTAAGCTTGTTGGTTTGTCAGAGTGATTAATGGTGTTTTTGGGGGTGACAGGGATTCTTTCAGCATCAGAGAGTGAACCTTGGACCGAACTTAGACGGTTCGCTGTGACAACTTTAAGAGGGCTTGGAGTTGGCAAGTCAAGTTTTGAAGACCACATAACGACAGAGACGAATTGTTTGATCGGAGAAATTAACAAGTCCAAAGGGAAACGCATCGATCCGAGTCTTGTGATTGAAAACGCTGTGTCTAACATCATCTGTTCGGTAATCTTCGGTAGAAGATTTGAATACACGGACCAAACGTTTAAGCATCTTCTCGCAACTCTCAATGAAATGTTTCAGCTCATCGGGGCGGGTGGCATGGTTCAGTTCGTGCCAATATTTGCCAAGATGCAATTCCTTCCAATCGTTAAGAAAATCATCCATATCAATTTGAGCTTGGACGAGATTTTGTCCCAGTTGCTGTACACGAGGAACGACCAACACGGAGACGATGGTGACGATCCGCGAGATTTTGTGGGAGCTTTCTTGAAAGAAATAAACAGGAAGAAGGAGCAAGGCTTGCCTACGTACCTAACCCCGACCAGTATGCACCACACGTTTGGGGAACTCTTTGGCGCGGGAACAGAGACAACTTCGACGACACTCCGGTGGGCTTTGCTCTACATGATAGCATTTCCGGACATACAGTCTCGTGTTCAGAAGGAAATCGACGATGCTGTCGGTCGGAACAGACTTCCACGGCTCTCTGACAAGCCGGAGCTGCCGTACACAGAGGCGGTACTCAGTGAGATTCAAAGGATGGGGAGCATTGTGCCGTTAGGGGTACCACATAAATGTATTGAAGATACCATACTGAGAGGGTGAGCTTTATCATTATAATGTTTTTGAAAGAGATAAAGGCTGATATCAAAAAAGTACATTTCTTGGAAGGCAAAGTTATTGTATACTATAGGGTTCAGTATTAATTCACATATAACCACTGACATTATTATAAAGATTGGATAAACTTGATTCGTGTTTTTATAACGCAACTTAACAGTGATTAATGACTAACCTTACACCAGAATATTCACACAATTCTAAAGTTCATTGACCTTGTCTTCTTCTGAAGACTTGTCTAACCTTTCAGCCTGCAAATCTGTCAACCAGTGATCTCCTTGAATAAACATGCGTCGTCATGGAAGTCACACTATCTATACGCTGACCTGCCGTTTACGTTGTATTTTGATTTTAAATAGATTAGGGTTGAAAAAAATACCGGAGGGGGATTTGAACCTGCGACCTCCGGTTTAACTTGCCAATGGTCGTTTGTTCAAATTCCGCTAGAGTATTTTGTTTCCTGTGTTTAACCCCAACTTATTTAGAACTTACCCAGTCAGTTTCCCTTGTGGTTTATGACGTGATACTTTGATTTCAGATACAGCATACCCAAAGGCGCCATTGTTATCACCAACTTATGGAATGTTCACATGGACCCGGTAGAGTGGCCTAATCCGGAACAGTTCAATCCAGACAGATTTCTGGACACTGAGGGCAAGTTTCTTCGGCGTGAGAAGCTCATTCCATTTGGAATAGGTAATAACCGCAGCATTTTCTTGACTGTTGTGGGACAAAACCAACAAAAATAAACATTGGTCTCACATTTGGTTGAACACATTTCTTGTACTACGGATACAGGGTGCCAAACAAAGATGGCGAAAGCCGCATAAATAATTGAAAGGTCGCAGACGTTTGAAAACACTCAAAACGGTTGTCATGGAAATAAACTGGCCCCTTCAGTTAAACATAATTTGCATACGGGGTATACATAGGTAACAATTGAGGTTTTACTGTGACATCAAAGTACAAAAACATGGTTGTAGACCACTGCAATTAATTAAATTAATTTCCTCTACAGGAAGACGGATCTGCCTGGGTGAACAGCTTGCTAAAATGGAACTTTACATTGTGTTCACGTGCCTCCTGCATCAGTTTACCTTCAAGGCACCAGAGGGCGCCCATAATGTTTCCTTCAAAGTATGTGATGGGATGACACGTGCGCCTGAATCTTATGAACTATGTGCCGTTGCTCGTTGAACTTCCTCCCATTGCAGTATTATATTACGAGTTGTTGGTTCTTGATCTAAACCATTCATTGGTGTAAGTGGGTACGATACTCAGACATCTTTTACCATGATCCGTCAATAATGTTTTCATCGCGGCTGCGACTATGGTTGCCGCAACCACTGCGATTTGACCACCAACGTTAACTAACTTGCGATGAATCGTATGCTTCCCTTATTAACATCCCTAGCAACAGCCGCAGTCACAAAAGCCATTTTGGACACTGCCATACTTTTCAATTTTACAGGAAATATTTTGATGACATATCATTATTTTAATCAGCTACTTGAGCGGGGATGCTTTTTTCAATTGTTTCGTTTAAATGCAATTTAATAATTGAAAAATTATTTTAAATATATATATATAAATACGCCCTACCTAAACTTTTTGAAAAACCAGAAACACTTCTGCCGTGGACAGCGTGCGTTAAAATGGTGGGATATTACTTTGTTAGACCTCCAAGCTGGAGCTCCAGCATATGACGTTATATGAGGGATGACGTAACATGGCTTTTTGCAAATCTTTCTGAAAAGCACCAGAGAAGGCTTTCAAAAAAATTGTTTTTCACACAATTAAAATCTTTTTAATCTCATGTAAAATGTCCTTATTGATTGAAAACATTTGAATTGAATTGAATCAAATATCACTTGTTGTTGTTTACGTTCTAGTAGGTCTTTAATGAACAACACGAACATGGCTTGTAAAATACAAACAAATAAAGATACAATAGACAAATCACTGTGGTTGATTTCCTCTTGTGATGTTCAGTACAAACTCGCCAGCAAGTAAAACACATAATAAATCAAAATCAAAAGTAAAATTCTATTGTCATTGTAGTGTCATTCTGTGTCACTGTAGAACCCCTGCCCTATGGTTAAATATACTATTCCCAAAAAGGTAAACCTCTTTGTAAATCATCAATGTTGTTTTATTATAACTCCTTATAGTATTTCAATAATTGGAATTTATTGCGAGATTTGTGCAAGAACCCCATAAAATATAAACTGTATCCATACACTTATTTTAAAGGAACTAAAATAATAGTGTGCTGTGGTGAGATGCCAGAGCATGGTTTCGGGTGGCAGTCATGGCAATTCTTTGAAGGCTCTGCGCTTATTTTGAGAAGGGATTTGCCCGGTGTTTTTCTGTCATGTGTAATGGTTGGGGCTTTTCTGGGTTCATATTATTGACTAACATGACACGTAAGAAAACACGTTCAGTTGTAACAACTCCGTGTTACAATTTGCAATGGTTGCTGCATCGCACACAAAAAGTGAGGAACCAAAACCTTCCCGGTAAAGCAATGGACCCTATGAACAAAGCAATTTAGCCATACTGACCGGCACATATGCCTCTGGACTACAGACCGCGAGGGTGTGCTCAACGGGTTTTATAATGCGAAAAGTATTCAATTACGTAATCAAACATTCCAACTACAACTTTCGATACAATAAACATGGAATGAAATGAAACTATACTTCACAAATCTGCAAAGGCCCTCTGGCACAATATCTTTCTAATGTCCTTTCTCTATGTACAATCCCAACTATATCTGACCCACGAATGGGTTATCAGGTTTCTTCCTTTGAAACTTTGACATAATGCTTTCCGTTAAAGTCAGTTTGATTTATTCACAAAACCTTTCAGTAGACGCCTTGTATGGAAATCTCCACAATCTATACATAGGTTTCTTTTCAATTACTCTTTGAGTCTGGAATGGTGAAAACAATTGCCAAAGTTCAAAGGACGGAAAGCAGTGGAATGTGCTTCAGTACGATGCAGCAAAAGTTTGTATGACATCATTGCACAGAATACATAGTATTGATTCATACCTCATGAGGTCACAGCGGGCACTGTATTTTAGAAAACGACATCCACTGAGGCATCCCGGACCGCCATGTTGACGTACACCGGGGAAATGGCTGACACCATTGAAGCCTGAACCCAATGACACTACGGTGTTTCGAAATTGCACATGAAACATGACAGACTTTATTAGGCGGTAACAGCGGGTTCCAAAACTGACAACTGGGTAAGTTTTGTTTCATTTTATATTTTAGTTCTAATGCTCTGTTTGTGGATGCAATATCAGGCAGCCCCTGTATGCACCGTCAGTAACGCTTCATGCTCCGACTTGGGGGCTCTATACTAGTCAGCCTGTTAGTATGTTGGCAGTGACACAACGCCATTATGCAGGAACGTCTTATGAAGAAATGGTTATTAAATAATCGTGTAATAAAATTGTAAAAAGTAATGGAAGTATTTCATCGAATAAACAATAAACATTAATAAACATGATTATAATGCAATGAAACTTAGACTGTCCTCAGCAACATCCGTAGCAACAGCCGTAACTGTAGCTGGAACTACCCAATTCAGCCACATAGTATGTATGATGATTGGTACAAGACCCATACTGTTAAATGTGAAGTCATTTACTCATTTTAAAGTAAATTGCTGAAATATTACAAGCAAATAGGTCGGCTAGACCCTAACCACCAATAATTATAATTTAATTTTTATTATGTGGTAGCAATACATTATGAAAGAAAAAAATACAAACATAAAAAATGCCCAGCGCCTAAAAACACGTATCACAGTAGGCCATACGCTTTTTTCTTTAGGGTGTGGGTGCGTTTGGAGACTCAATGGGCTCGATTTTTGGTTTGGTTGGGAAATGACCTGTAGTGTGCTGCCACCTAGCGTTCCAAACTCACCAAGTGGACAGAGCTTTCTGAATGTTCTCTCGTTCATTATTTAGTTATTACTAACTAGTGGCATGTCATTGTTCTCAAAAATATGTTTGATGAGATCACTTGGAGCGGTTATCTTGTAGAAGTTTTTGGTGAGTCTGATGCCGATATATAGACATGGTAGTTCAATCAAAGCTCGGTCTGTCAGATCACCTTCCTCCGGTCTGCCCAAAATCCTAACAAAACCAAAATAAACCAAACAATGTAAAACACTGTCGATTAAATCATTAACAACGAAAATCCGAAACCTTTTGCTGAATGTTAGAACTTTTTGCGTTTTTACCTATCTGAAAACTTTCGGGATTTTTTTCGGCGTTTTCAAATAGGTTTTCAAATGGATTTCCTGTAATTCCTTTATAAAATAAATTGTACCATAACCTGCTGCTGAAGAGACCCCTACTCCCACAAAATGAAAATTTAATCAACAATTCCCTCCAAAAGTACTTTAAATTAGTTGATAAAAAACTTAGGATAGGGAGTCAGTCCATGTTATGTTATGTTATGGAAAGGGGCAGGAGCGGGGGGATGGACCGAAGTGGCTCTAACTTTTAAGCACACAAACGTGTTACCTTCGTACAAGTCTGCAGCCCATGAATCCGGCTGTATCCGAGACTGTTGCAGCGAACTGTTCGGGCGTTAGATACTCGGCCGCATCAGTAAAGTACAGATCCACTGTGGATAATCACCAGACATATAAAGAGACGTTTAGAAAAATAAATAAATAAATAAAAACGTGCGACTACATTCATTGATGTGAAAACTGTTTGAGGAGTAAATTAAATTGTTGACATCTGGGAATGTTGTTTGCAGGCGTAACCTCTTTGTTGCACTACAACGAAACTCATGGCTTTAAATAATTTAGCTTGAATGTAGCTGCACCCCCCCTCCCCACCATCAAATCAATTGATCTCTACAGCTTGAAAACAAAGTCTCTTCTTGCTATACTTAATGCGGTTGTGGGTAATTGTGTAAAACAGAAAAACACTGGTACCTGTTTCCTTGATGCATTCCTCCAGCAAAGAATGAAAAGCGGGTTTATCTTCGGACGGGTAGAATTTATGCTCAAGATAAGCTACCGTGTAATTGGCTAGTAGGTGACCGATGTCTTCACCCGCAGGGCCAACGTGTGATGACTCAAAATCAATGATCTAAGAATATAAAACGAAAACAATTCAAACCATCCTGTCAGTTAATGCTAATCAGAAAAATAGGCTGCCATCCCAAATGCCATGTCATTATGTGGCATTTTGTGACTGGTTTCGTGCAAATTTTTGCTTAGCAGAAATGTTTCTGGCTAGGTAACATTTTTTTGGCACATTTCATACACGCATAGGTAGCCAATCACTGCCTGTAGTTTTATATGTTTCTGTATATTGTACGGGTACAGCAAAGATGAACGAGGAGCTGCTTTGTTTGTGAGTGTGAAAGTTGAACCAGGCACTTTGTGGTGGTATCAGTTAAGCCTATTGGTGTGACTAAAAAGAACAAACTTCATTTATGACAATAGCTACCTTTGCAGAGTCTCCCTTTACCAAGATTGAGCTGGTATGGAGGTCTGCGTGAATCAAACATTCTTGTTTCGATGTCATGATGGTTCGAATCGTCTCCCGATTCGTAACGATCACTGGATCCGTGTTCACCAGTTCGTAAAATTCCTTCACCGCGGGTGAGTGCCTCTCAATGTTGGACTTTTTGTGAATGTCTTCAAAAATATAGTAAAGGATGATCCCCTGGAATGCATCATTCCTTTAGGAAAATAATCAAACAAAACGGTTAAATTGATTTTATGTTTTTCCATAATGTCTAAGAATAGACGAATAGACCTTAAAATTCCCATCTACTAGGGACTTCTATTGACTTTGCAAAATAATCAGACATAAAGACGTAATTACTTGGGTAATAAATTAAGCATTTTACAAGATCTTTACAGTTTGTAATGTCTTATCACTTGGCTATGAGCTTTATTGTACTAACTATGAAAGACAAATCCATCCACAACTTATCCTGACCTATAGGCCTTTGTGGGTGAACTTTTCTGCAACTTACCCTGGAATGATTTTGAGAACAAGGTGCCTGACAGGTTTTGAATGTCTTTTTTTTGTGTTATGTGAGGTCCTTGGAAGGGTTCCTTTTGCAAAAACTAAGGGAAGTTGCTTTAGAAAGTTAATTGCTAGAAAAGAGGGTTAAGCAAAATATTGTCCAATCTTTAAGCTTCCCCAGATATACCCCTTGTTGTGTTGCTTCTTCGATATTTTCGAGTTTAAGACCTGATTTGTCATACGTACTTGGTCCTCTCCGCCATATGAGTGAGACTGACCCCAGACACATTACTCTTATGTGTATTCCGATGCAGCTTTGCAATGTAACGAGCCACGTCTTGGATGGCGGGAATACTAGCCTGGCATCGTTGGAGCATCTGCCGGAGGACGCTATAGTCCCGAAGGTCCTGCATTACATCTGCATCACAATGGTGGAATATATTGATGGTAGTGTGTTTTTTACTGACCAGATATTCGTCGGTTTCTTTTCAATGTTAATTTGAAGCCCACGGGTTCTTGAGTGCAGCTACAGTCGCTGTAGCGGAACACAGTTTCATTACCAGGGCAAAAAGAAGAATGATTATTTTGTTTCTCCTTTCAATGACCACATCAGAATACACCTTCACCTTGGAGATAACACCCCCGCCCAAGAGCCCCCCCCCCCACCACCACACCATCATCACCAAAATTACTTGCCAATACTCACAATAAAATTTATCTTCATCAGAGAAAATGGGTTCCGGCACAGACCCCGGAGTGAGTTCATTGAGTAAAGACAGCGTTGAATACTCGATTTGATTCCTCCTTTCAGTCATCGGTAATTTTGGTCCAACACACTGTAAGTTGAACATCAGAAAAAGGCAAGGTCCTCAACAGTCTGACAATTCAAATGAGCTGGTTCCATGTGTTCAGAGAAATTTGCTATTTTATTAGCCTATATTATTGCAGGCAAGAGTCTCTGCGGTTCATATATAGACAACGAGGGTTTGTGTATAATGTGGTTTTGCAAAGCACAGAATACTGTGGTATGTGATCATGTCTATTGCGCCATGACTGTCTAGAATGACACTCCAGGCGCAATACAAGAACTCCGCTGAAATACACGAGGACAACCAAAAGGCCCAGCTATGATTCTCGGATTAAGTAGGTTCTAAGATAATGTTTGGAAGCAAACTAAAATATTGAAAGTAAAGATTCTGTAATTTTTCTTATTGGCTCAGTCTTTCCCTTTAGTGATTTAACTCTCTTATACGAAATTTAGATGACACAAGTTGTATCAAAATTCAAATGCACTTTACCTTGAAGTATCCCATAGATTGTTTAACGATGACGGATGAACCAGTCTTTGATGTTATCCTAAACACGAAGTTGGACTCCCCACCGCTCAGCTCCTTCACAATGCACTCGCGCTGGCAAAACTGGGTTTCAAATAAATCAACAGATACAGCAGTACTAACAGAAAACATTGCTGGGCTATGGTAGTGTTGGGGTGGGATATTAAGTTTTGGCACGTGCTCACGTTTACGCGCTTTGCATGACTCTCAGCCAATAAAAGCCCCTTGAGTGACATCAGTGAGGGAACTATTTTGGGCTTGTGACGTCATATGCAAGGGGTTTGTTGTGTTGTGGGGATGCGGGGTGTAGATCACTGATGCAATTGTTACGTTTCCATTTGCTTGATGTGTAGAAAAGGGCAACGTTTATTTATAAAATGAGCAAACCACACGTCGGTCTTTGGTTGCAAAGTTAGATTGAATTTACACGTTTTCTTCGAATGTTGCTTTTTATGAAAAAATAGTACAATTGTATTATTCATTTGAAAATTTCCCATGAAATTATAAATAATATACAATTAGGGTATTAGTACTATAATTTAGTTTTTACCCTAAGAGAGAAAGGGAGGGGTCATAAATTAGTCAACACATATGTAACGGCTTGTGGCGGCATTCCTACCGAACATTTCCAGAAATCTAGGATGGTATACATTTAATGCACGGCAAATTATTATTATTATTGTTTTATCAGCGCGTATTGACGCGCCATAAACAAAATGGCTACGAATTCTGTCTTTTATGATATAACGTTTTGCATTACATAAAATTTTGGTGTATATTTCAGCCATGTTGCAATATACAATTAAAGTCTATTTATACCGAGAATGGTAGAAACAGAGTGTTTTAGTGGAAACAAGTTGGTCTTTTGTTGATACTATTCAGCATATAATATTGTGATATTAGATACTGGATACACGACAAAGATGTCTGAGACACTATAAAATCCTTCACCAGAGTGTAGACATTTTGTTTTATTTACATTTAAACCCATGTCACCAAACCGAGGCTGGGAGGGTAACAACCAGCAGTATGGTACCCAGAAACCTTATGTAAGTTTGCAATATGATTCGGAACTCAATGTTTGTCTTCCCTCTGTTTTCACCAAACTGTGCCAAATTTTCCATTTTGGGGGCTTTTTATACGCCCTATTGTTATACTTTTTTCGTCAGTAGTAAACGACCTACCATCTGTCTGTGTACGCTGCCAAATCTATGGAATCTAGTTCGTGAAAAAAATTCTATAAATATAATAATAATGGAGGGGACAGATCTGAAGACTCACCACGGTACCGATCCAGTGTGCTATAAAATAACCAGGAATTAGACAAGTTTATCTAGTTATAAGCGAGTATACCTCCCTCCCCGGGGGAATGACAATGTTGTGCTTTTGGGAACCTATATTGACTTAACGTAATGAAGAAAACAAAATCACGTACTTAAACGGGCCTCTAGTTCGAATACACGCAAGACCGGCGCAGGTTAAGTCTATACAAAGTACAACAATTTGAAATGCACTTAAAACATTAAATCATACTGACCTCATCGCCCATTGACTTTCGCAAGCGATCCCAGTCAACACTGCACTCAACTTTAGTTTCTGTTTTGTTTTCTGCCATTTTGGAGATTTTGAACAGATTATACGAATAATGATACCTAACTAAACACGAAATAAAATAACGGTAACAAAGCGAACTTTGTATTCACTTCTGATGATCTGGTTATAAAACGGAACAATTCAGTGTTAAAAGGTAAGAAATTAAAGGTTAACACACTTTTAGAGTGACTGTGCTGAAAAGTTTACCGGACCAGGCTGGTGACCGTGTCATCGGCCTGATAACCATTTTTATCTTGAACCATTTTGTCTTCCTTCACCCATAGCAGAACAAATTGCCTAAGCGTAAGCGTATTTCACAGGTTAGCAAGACAATTAGGCAGCCATCTTGCGCGTCCACCACGGATTTGCATCTTTTTGTTACGTCATTCATTTTCATACATGCTTACGGTTAGCAGCGCTATGAAATGAAAATCGCACAGTAAGCACAAAATCGTCCGTTAAGCAGCTCTATGAAGCTGGGCCCTGGTGACAAGGACATTTTTTGCAGGGCCTTGGTTTTGATTTTCAATTACGGGTTCAAAATATGTGTAAAACCCCCCAAATTATACGTAATGTGTTCAATAGGTCACTTGACATACCGTATTCAGCTTAAGCACTGGAACCCAACTCAACTTAAGTCTTTTGTACAGCACTTATGATGTAACTCATGACATCAACCGTTTGCAAATTGCCAGCTTGGTCGGTTGAAAAGTCAGCAGGTACAAAGTGCAGCTGGTTTTGTGTAGATGGAACGATATTGCATTCTGTAATTATAGCGTACATTTTCGTATCTTTTAAGAGGAGGCAAGGTCCAATGTTTGCTAGAAAATCCATGGTAGAGGCCCTACAACAGTTTTGGTCTTTACTTTCGAAGATAGAAGCATATTGGAGTTCGTGAGGTTTCATTGGACTGGTTCAGGAGCTATTTGTCGAAAAGGAAACAATTTGTTTCTTATAGTTGATCAAATTCGTCACATAAACCAATTTCTTACGGTGTCCCCGGTCTGCACTCGCTCCTCTGTTATTTATTGTTTACGTTAACGATATATGTAATTCTTCTGACATGTATTCGTTCTGTCTTTTTGCAGACGGCACAAACATATTATACAATTATCATATTGTTGACGATGCTGTAATTTTTTTAAACATTGAACTTCTTAAGATAAGTCATTGGCTCTTATCCAGTAGGTTTTCAGTGAAGCTAAAAACCAATAATATCATGTTTAGTTCCAGACAGCATAAATACACTGGACATACTGATATCCAATAATATCATGTTTAGTTCCAGACAGCATAAATACACTGGACATACTGATATCCTTCTAAATGGCACAAGTAGCACCACGTTCTTAGGAATAGTCCATGAAAACCTTTTTATAGGAACAAGCATAAATGTCTTGGCTGGTAAGGTTTCTTAAAACATACTGGTACTATGAGTAGATTGAAAGTATTCTAAAGACTAAGCCCCACCCTCGCAAACAAACTTATTTTCAAGCAATACCCGTATCTTCGTGTTGCAAAGTCAATGAAGGTAGCAATCCAGGGCTTTTCTGTGTAGATAATGCCTTTTCCCCTTCAACAGACTGTTGTTTCTTGAACAGAATAACTATACCATAAAGCCAAAATTCTCTCTAGGCATTTTTGGTTCCATGAACATCCGACATTAACGACCTGCAAAATTAGAATGACGTCCACCCCATCGTTCTTTGATTGGAATATTATGTGCCTGAGACTTGCCTTGTCCAAATGTATTGTACACGTTGCATTACGGGTAAAATGTTTCTACGAGGAGCAGTTTATCCCCATTTTCAGATACTTCTTACCATTTGTTGTGCAAAATGATTGATTTGAACATCTGTGTTATTCGATTTAACTTCCTGCCCAATTTAGGTACTGTTGTGTATTTTATTTGACACAAGTGAGGGGAGAAACAAAAATCGCCGTTTAACCAAAAACTACCAAAAGTGACACAAAATTTGTACCCAGCAGTTTTATACAGCAAAATTGTACACTTTTTTTTAGTATCGCTGGTTGTTAAGCACGTGCTGTGTAAAGGCAAAGTCAAGTTCATTCTCCACTGCTATGGTTAACAAACGCCGGGCCCTTTAAAATACTAAAACGCTCATTTTACCCAACGGGATGACAGTTTATTTGGAACAATTCCAAGATTTTCGAAACTACGCGAATATTACATAGGTTTTACGACTGCTTCTGGCTGCATTATACAGCCTTTGTTGCCGCCATCACAGAATAAATGTTTATTGAACTGAAATGAAAGTATTCTATAGACTAAGCCCCACCCTCGCAAACAAACTCATTTTCAAGCAATACCCGTATTAATCTTACATAAAGTTACATCCATATTCAGCTTGCCTCAATAATCATTAGAAAAACACGTAAATTATTAAAAGCAAGGATAGTTTCATTTTAATGTTGCCCATACTACCATTACTTTTTCATGATTTTTTAAACTTTATGATGGTGGTTGGGGGGGGGGGGCAGTATATCGAGAAGATCCATCTGCACAATATTAACCTGCGGGTACACATTTTGTTTTTGTCACGGAATTCGTTTAAAGCCGATCCGAATTTACTCTGATCATGGGTGGAAATACTACACGAGAGCAGCGGGACATCATAATTGACATGGTTTAATTCAAAACCATCGTAAACATTCGAAATGTTTTGACTGAGATGTGCAGGTATAAAAGACTGCCGTCAAATTGCGCAGCGGGGAAGAGGAGGAAACAGTAAAACATTTTTTACGGGGACACCTGTTTTGACCAGCAATGTTTTGCAATCGAATCATTAATTACCTGGTGAAAGGCTGCTCTATGCGTGTTTCGAGAAATGTACTGGCACACTTAGTACGTATAAAAGTAAAACCGACCTATGACTTTCGAGTCTGTCATTCCGGTCGGTGAGTACTTATCTCCTGACGATTAAAATCTCGGTAGTTATCGTCAGTGTGCTCGGTACAACTTTCCAAATCTGATTCACTTTGGTTGAAAATTCCACGCGGCCTGGACATGGAGTGCGTTTGCATTCGTTTTGCTTTCATCCTCGTTTGTCTTGGGTCATCATTGGGTAAGTTTACTGTGTCTTGAAATTTTAATGTTTTCATATTCAAGTCTTTTTCTTAAAGAATGCTGTCTTTTTTGCTCATGTTGTGAGAAATTTAGGAAGACCGAATAAGGGCTGAAGTACAATTTCAAATCCGCCTGTGGGAAGAAGATTCGTCATCTTACACGTGTGTCTATTCAAGCCTTACTTTTTAAAACTCATTAGCTTTGATAAAACAACACGAAATAAAAGCAATTAACTAATTTGAGCACTTTAAAGCGTGAACACAATAACACTGGAAACATTGTCAAAAAAAAACCCAAAACAAAACAAAACAAAACAAACACCCCCCCCCAAAAAAAAAAACCCACACATTTTACATTACTTACACGCAGAATGGGCATGGTGGAGAGTTTCATGTGTAAGCCCAAGCCTAAAATAATACACTTTTGAGAAATTCGTTAGTCCGAAGTACTGTATTTGAAAAGAGTGCAAACAGCTTGGAGTTTTCACTATTTTCTCGCGATTTGGATGCCCAACTGAACTTAAACAATCAAGTTTGTATTTTCACGCATATTATGTTGGAAGTGCAGGTAGTGGCCTTTGACAATTACCATTGTTTACCGCGTGCTGGACAGTAAAACGTGCATCTTTATCTGTAACTTTTTTGTGTGAGAAGCTTTCCTTTGTACATTGTTGTAATTTTTCGTAATCCATAGATCAACATTTTAATTTTATTTTTTGTTTTATCAAAACTGTCTTAATAACCAAATACGTCGTGAATATAACTATTTTTCCTAGCCAAATTGTTAATAATTTGATAGTTTTGGAAAGAAACAACCATGTCTTTAAGAACAGATGAAATCGTGACATTCCTTCTTGAAACAAGGAGACGACTTGTTCCATAAATACAGCTTGTGGAAATGCAATAGTGACGCTAACCATTCCATCTTTTCGGGCCTTATTTAAAAATAAACATTATTTTATGGAATAACATTTGTATGTATAAATGTGTTCTTAACAGTATGTTGTAGAAACCGCACAACATCTTTTTGTCTTGATAATGAAACATGGGCATTAATGATTGTTTTCCTTTAATTATTCTAGAATAATGGATGTAAGCAGAAATAACGCCTAATAAATGGGCTTCCAAGTATATGTTTTGTAAGCCAGCGCAATTTATAGAAATAATGCTCACAATAACTTACATGATTATTTCAACAGTTGTAAAAGCAGCCCCCTTCCGTGATAGGAAAAATGTTGCTTCTAACAGTAGAGAAGAACTGGCTGAGATTCTCCGATTACTGCGCATGTCAGAGTACATCGACAAGCATGCTGCTGCTTCGGTAGAAAACGTTAATTCCGACACGCACGCAATAGAAGCCAACGGGTCTGGAGAGGCTCCCGAGGAACATTTGGATTCCG
>CM021545.1:12661125-12674584 GCA_010994315.2 Pisaster ochraceus | reverse complement strand
GGGGGAGAAGGAGGGAGAGGGAATCTCTTGTTGTTAAAGGCAAATTTATCCACCACGCGTCTGCTCATTTAATGTATTGTAATCAAATATCAATAAATAATACCATTAAAAGTATACTGCAATACAATAAATTTAAGCCCCTTCGGTGGGTCTGTTCCAAAAAATGATCAGATTAAAAAGGTCAACGACGAAAATGTGAACAAGATTTTGACACAAACGAAGTTATGTCACTAGGGGTGTAAATGGCTTGGAATTACATTACATGACTGAGACCCAAACACAGGTAATAGACATTGAGTCACAGTGAACTGTGATTATCAGGGGAACTGGTACCCGTGGATCGTTTTGACTCTCTATGTAGTTAGAATCAATGCTAAAAACACTGGATTCGTTTTGTAAGAAATTAGAGTACTTGTACGTCTTCATTTCTGTTTACTTCTATTCGTTTTGCAGTTCTTTTTTTCCAATTTCCTTTGTCTTCTTCTGTGCTCTCCAAATTATTGATATAAGATAACCATTGATATTAGATAATGTAGTATATGTGCATAGCTGAGGGTGAATTATAAGCTTCATTGATCCCTACCCAGCACCATCAGACGAATCTGACACCATTTGTTATATCGAGAATGTTTTCATTAACGACCCCCCCCCCCCCCCCCCCCGCAAAAAAAAGAGAGATAAAAAAGAAAGAAACAGAAAAGAATTTGATTAAATTTGATTTGCTGTTCATCTAAACGTCAACATTTGACCAAGATTCCTAAAATCAAATCTGTCAGCAGGGATTCCGGACAAACTAAAGCCTACCCTAAACCCAGTACACCTTTAATCCATTCAAGTTTTCCCCTCTCGAGTGATATTGTTGTCCTTACTTATCAAGTGATTCGTCAGCGAGCTTTCGTGATTGATGATGGAACAAACATCCCCTCTACCTCCTTCAAACTGACACCCTAATTCTCCATACTCGAGTTTTGCCGTTTTTAATTAATTAAACTCGGTATGAAAGAAATAAGGGACAAGCGAGATAAATGAATAAAATTTACACGGATAGCTGAACGCAAGTCACTGGATTTATTTCACTGAAAACATGCGTATATATGACGTTATGAATATATCGCCCTGCGCGGGGTACCATCATATTGTTCTAAAAAATATCGTGCAATGTATGGGAAAATTATTTGAAAAGTACTTTTTGTAAATTATAAATTGTACAACAACTTGAAAAGGTCAACCGGCAGCATATTCTGTTATTGTGTAAGGACATTGTTTCAGCTTTTTTGTATTTTTTCGCTTGCGAAAACAGATATACTAGTCTATTATGAAATTATCTGAATATATCAAATGGTTATGTCTTTTTGATGCATTTGACTTAATCTCGTGTAACATTTATATACCGATGTTGACTGGTGGCAAAAACCTTCTCGATAAATTACCCCACAACAATGAAAGAAGAGTAAGAACTCAAACTTTAGGACTAGCGGTAATAATAATTACCGTTTAATTAAATGGTTTGAACGAAGGGTTAATAGTATAAAAAAATGTATCTCCACTCACATATGAAAAAGAAATAAACTCAAAACACACCCAGAGCTTCCTGACTGACATGCCGTCAGCTTATAAGATATGTAATGTTACGATAGTAAAATATTATTTGAGCATTTCAACGCAAGTTGAACCTTTTCCGCAATGAGCTTTATTACTTTTCTTTTAGAGTATTTCATGAAATATATTACTCGGATTACTTGAGTAAATTAAATACAACACATTAACGTAAGAAAGAACGACTCCAATAAATCCCATAATCCTGCAATAGCAGAAAGGTCACAAGACCAGGGCAAACTTGGGGGGTTAATGGCCTCAAATATACAATAAAATGGAATTGTAAAACCCGGATGTTTGTCCGCAAGTATTCCAATCCTCTGACTTGAAAATTGTCTTGTTGACTCCTCATTTCTTGAGGGCCTCCCAAATCCAACCAAGTTCTCCTGAGTCATATTATTAACGGAGAGATTTATGTTGCGAGCGTGTTGTGCACACAATTGGATTAACTTACAAATGAGATTGGCGCGTCTGGTTTCAAAAGCCAATCAGAAATCTGTTTCAGAAAATCCATTATCGCAGACGGTTCTTTCATGTCTGATAAAAAATGTGTCCCTCATGTTAAAGTAAACGGCCCTATTTCTGCGGTCTAGTGTCTTGGTTAAATACCACCAAAAAACGCTATTATTACTCAATCTTGTCCGTGTTGAATGAGCTGGATTTTTTGTATTGTAAGGTTATTTTTTATGGCGTGATAAAAACTACGTATACTAAATTGAGACCGAATGGCTTCATGATCTGTATTTGAAAAAAAAAACAAAAAAAAACATGCAACAACCGCCGGGTAGTTTTGGTCGAGTGATAACCGACAGAAGAAGCTTTATATCTCCGTAAAATATGGGGGCCATCCGCTGGGCCTGGCAATCGATAGGAACCGCTGTAGGGGTAATAAACCGTACTTGATGAAAGCGTACTTGACACGACAAAGACCTAATTTAGAAATTGTATATGACTTGAGTAAGATTCTACCAATTTACGGGAACATTTTGCCTAGGTATGTGTTTATTATGAGAGCGTGTGTTTCAAGTTAGCAGAGAGTTTGTGTGTGTGTTGTATCAACGGCGGGTTTGCCAGTGGGATAAACTGATACTCAACTGGAGATATCGCGACCTTAAGACAGCTTACACTCAATGAGGTATGTGGTCAAGAGGGTTTCGTATTGCTCGAGGCTAAAGAAAAGTATGAAGTCTGACAAAAATAATTTTCGAGCCGAGAATGATTTATTAATACGTGAGTTCAAGGAATGTGGGGAGGGGCGGGACGAGCCACGAAATTGGGGACAACTTCCCAATCGTGAAATGGTTAACGAGAGACAGGAGTTTGTCCATTAGGTAAACTCGTATAAGGCCGTTGGTACCCTTGTCAGATTCTCATTGTACATACACGGTCACTAAATGACACTGGCGTAAAAGAACCCGATTATTACACACATTTATCTAAATAAAGTCAAGTCCACCCCCGGCTCCCCCTAGCCTTGGTTTGGTCTTTTTTGTTGTTGAAAGGAAATAAAAAGATGGCTGTACCACGGAGGTTGACTAGTAATATTGTCTTATGGAAACGTTACCTTCATGTCCCTTCTACTTCTTTAGTCAGCAGTCAAAGTTTATGTATTCGTATTAAACTGATTTTAACTGACAGCGACATCTGTGTCTTCGACCTGCCAAAAAGTACCATAAGCAGCTCAAATGGCCGAACTTACCCGAACGGGAACGAGCAGTCACGAAGCTGTCTGGCCAATCGATATTTGGTTTATCGAAAATCTACACAAGCTATTAAGCAGTATGTATGTAACAGACAGTTGAAGTAATGTCTGCAGCCCAGTACGGGTCCGGGCTCTACATAGGTACAGGATTGGGCCTGCATTTAGGTCCGGCCTACATGTACGAACATGATTGTGCTGCATTTAGATTCAAACTACAGGTACAAGATGAAAAACCAGACTGCATGTTGGTACATCATTAAGGTTACATTTAGATCTGAACCTCATGTGGGTACGAGATTAAGGGTCACATTTAGTTTCAGTCTGCATTAAGCGAGCGGGCTACATTTAAAAGCCATACATTAAACGTTTGGTCGGATTCAGTCAGACAACTTTGATTTGATACTCTTGGCCATACTTTTTGCATCCAAACAATTTGTTAATGGTTGATGAAATTGCTAAAGTGAATTATGCATTTGCCTTTCAAATGCACACCCCATTGGAACTATTTGAAGACCCTTCCATTTTCGATGAGATTGATTAGGGAACATTACGAGATGCAATGATTTTCCCATTTGCATTTGTTCCCTTCAATTTAATATATTTTTAAACTCGCCGCTTGTTTAAATTTGTTGAAAGATAAATGGGAAATGTTTTTTTTCTCTCATCGTGGATAAAGATTTCCCCTAGGTTCCTTAGAAAGTGTATTGACTTGAGTCACTCTGGCTGTGGTAGTTGAGAGTTGCGTCTGACCATAAACAGCACGGCCTTGCCCGTCAGCAATACATACGCTACCCCTCTCATGCAATTACGATGGCCTCACTGCGAGTGGGGGCGAATATCGAGTGATTGAGCGACATGGTGCTGCGATGCACCCAGGAAGTTGCCTCCAGGAGAAGGGAGGGAAGTCGACTGCTACTCTGGCAGGTCCAATCGTGACTTGATAAACATTGAGTTGAAATGAAAGATGTTTTTAGTTAAGATGGGTCGTGAGGGTCTTAACACAAAACTTCAGTATGACTGTACAACCAATGACGTAATGGACAGGTCCAGACGAATACCTTTCTTTGTTGATTTGTTGTACTGCTTTCATTGTTGTACCAGAACGCCCCATTGGTTTGGCATAACAGGCTTTATTCGCCCAGCTTAATATAGGTCCACAGTGGGTTTCAGGGCGTTGACTTGCACACATTTCAGATGACAGAATGCGTTATGTAAGGTAAGAAAGACGAAATATCGTTAAAAAAGGTATCCTGGTGTCTAATTCATGGTATCGCTGAAGGCGTAGATCAAGAAGGGGCCAGACTGTTTCATTTCCAGCTTCCATGGAGTCGTATAGTGAACATGATACACCACGATATGGATCATGTCCATGGGTTGATAACCCGCCCTTAACACAAAGTCAACTATGTGCATCTGCATTTCTAATGGGGTTTCTCGTAGGATAGTGGCTGGTACCAAGACTTAAGCTTTTCAATGAGGTGAAACTGAAGCTCCTCACAGACTCCAGGCAGCCCCAGGGCCATGTGCTTTTGTTCAGGCTTATAGGCACCGTCACGCATCCACCAGTTTGAAGTCCTCTATGCAAAGTGTATGTTTTCAGAATTACTGACAGAGCCTAAGCCGAAGTCTAAGCCAAAGTCTAAACCGAAGTCCAAGCCAAAGCCAAGGGAGCGAAAAGGGACCTCTGCCTGAAAAGCCCACTATTTTATTTATTCCCGCTCGCACAATTCGTCTAAAAAATACAAGGGTTGTAGACTTTAAGTAAGTTATATTCCTCAATAAGCCCAAACCAACAGTGTGAAATAAAAACTATTTAATCCGATTAGAGGAAACGGATTAAATCTTTCCCTAAATCTGCCGCTGGCACCAAGCAATATTAATATGAATAATTTAATAGGGCTTCGTGTTTGATACATCCGCTACACTGACGGAAAGCAGTAGAGCTCCGGGGGCTAATTTTGTCAGAGCGGTTTAAGAAAAACTAATAAATATTTTCAGGAGACAGAAATACATGCTTCTAGTTGAAAACTTCACTTGCTCCAACTATTGCCCCAATTAGAAAATGCAGTAAGATTATTTTCAATAAAAGCAGAAATTTCATTTTAAAATTCTGCGCAGAACAATGCAAACTAAGTTGCAGCGATAGGTAAATCCCAATGACGAGTGCTACTGGCGAAAACAAATAGGAATAAATCCAGCGAAAACAATCCAATGACAAACCCCATGATTACATTTTCTCTAGGGATAGTGGAACAGACGACCTTCCAAATGAGATCTATACTAATTCCATTTAATGTTCAATGGAGATTATATTTGTGATTGAATGATACAACAATTGAAAGTTAAGAAAAATAAACTTATTTTTATCAAATTGTCTCTGGTTATTAGATATTTACTGTAAACTGTTTTTCTAAATATAATTTGCTTTCAGAAATAATATTTCTTTCGATGCTGCACAATAGTACGGCCGGTAGGTGGTGAGATTGTGCCTTTGTTGATCACTGTGCGAAAACTGCTGTTTCCGTAAGAGAAAGCTCGCTTCGATATGGGCTGGAAACCAGGCCATTTCTTGCTCGTACCCTGTCATTTTCCGACACCTCGTTTAAAGCCCGTTTCGACAAGCGTAATTGCACCCACCGAATCCAAAACTTACGGTGTCTGGAAACGGCTGGAAATGTGTACAACTGTTTCCCACTCTTACAAGGCGTGGAAACGGGTCGGATGTGCACTCACCCGTTCCCATGCTTTACGGTGCCTGGAAACGGCTTTGAAGTGCACCCACTGTTTCCCATGCTTTACAGAGCCTGGAATTGGCTGGGATGTGCACCCACCGTTTCCCCATGATTAAAGCACCTTGGAAATGGCTGAAAATGGTTTCTCCTATGCATCCATCCCTTGTTATACAGCCTATTGAAAATGCCTTGTTATACAATCTAATGGAAATGGCTGGAAATGTTGCTGGGAATGGTGTGTAAATGGCCTAAATAATTTTGTGTTAAAACCCTCCACCTTGAATGTGCTTCGGCCTAAAGTAAATCATAATCCTTATACGTTAAATCAGTAAAACACAATTTAAAATAAATATGAAAATGAAGTTTCCTGTTGATATTCCTTCGATCACAATCTAAAGTACAATAATAAACAGTTGAAGCGACAATTCATGGCTGTTAACTTTCATTACACATTTTGTTGTCAATGTATCTGTACTTTCAATTGTACAAACGTATTTACTGGTTAAATGTACACAATAGTGTCTAGACTCCGAAGTTTATTAGTGCATACCAAGTGTCAGTGAGGATAAACCATTGCAAGCAGTCATACGACAATTCTTGGCTGTTAACTTTCATTACAGATTTTGTTGTCAATGTATCTGTACTTTCAATTGTACAAACGTATTTACTGGTTAAATGTACACAATAGTGTATAGACTCCGAAGTTTAATATAGTGCACACTAAATATCAGTGAGGATAAACCATTGCAAGCAGTCATGCGACAATTCTTGGCTTTTAACTTTCATTACAGATTTTGTCGTAGTAACTGTGAAACTTTCAAATGTACGAATGTTTGAACTGGTTAAATGTCTGTGTCTAGCACTTTTTAGAGTCACGGGTTTTGTACACTTATACAAAACGCGCTGTGAATGATGTCATAAGGATCTCGTTCAGCGATCTCTGACCATTTCAACAATGCAGTATCTATGACAATTAAGACTCTGGGTTTCATCTGGCATACGGCGGTGGCATCCCTAACTGATTTTGTCTTGCGTTGTGCCTGGCTGGTGCTTATGTACATGTACATCAAGGGCATACTTTGCAAGAGTTAAGGGATATACATGTCAGTTTGAAGGAGATCCGACACGACTGAAACAAAAGAAGCTCTCACATCGTTCTTTTTTTTTACGACGTGTGATGCCAACTGGAAATGTTGGAAACTGGACAATAATTGATTCGCCAATTTACTTCGCCGGTAAAGCCGCTGCGGAACTGACTGAGTGTAAACACTGCCTCCGTTTACACGTACTGGATATTTTGAGAAACTCCTCCCGTTCACACAGTGACAAGCAGGGATTTTGTCAAACAGTCAGAGTATGTTATGTAAAACATAATATGTGCCAAAAGGGCCCTCGCATATTTGTCCTTAACATTTTTTAAGTAGGCAAAGACAACACGCACTGACAGCCATTTCGAAAGTTTTGAAAATTGCTTGTTGTTCTACCTGTATAATTTTATAAAATTCAAATCTGCAATGGCCCTTTAGCCAAAACACATTCTCATTTCATACTCCGACCGTTGTCAAATTCCAAATTTGTATCATCGAAGGCAAAATTGCCCCAAATGTTTCCCTATCCCCTCACTATAGTTTAGTCATTACACAGCTCTCTTATATGTATTTACTTTACTTTTTACAGGTAATAATTTGTTTACGGAGCTGACATGCGCCAAAATGAATGTGCTCAACGTGAGAACTATTCCGCGGAGCACGAAAATGTGGACGCTAGCACAACTGAAAAGGTACCACATACATTATTCTATTTCTCTGTTGACGTCAAGGACATTCTATAAAGTTGGACACACATAAAAAACGCAACCCAACGTTGTGTGTAAAAAAGAAAAACAATTACAGTTTAAAATAACATCAAGAACTTATCCAAAACTGCAGTTTTGTAAGAAATCCGCATTCTGGATTTAAGAAAATAATAATAAAACATATATTTATATATATAAAAAGAAGACGAAAAAAACATTTTTCCAGCTACTACCAAAGCAACGGAAGTAGAACCTTTTGGTTTACATCTCTTAAACTCTCGAAATCTCGTTTGCCAAAAACAATTAAAACAGCTCATCCCTTGATCAGTTCAAGTGTCTTCTTAAAACATATGGTTTTATCAATTAACTAATAGCTTCATTGTATGCACTATGTGACTCTTTCTGTCGTGCTTTTGTATACTTTAGCTTATTGCATTCCATTGTTTTGTTCTCTCTTATTAATCAAAATAAATTTGCCAAGCTAACAGACTCTGTCTATAGCTGTACGACAAACAAAATAGTTGCATTTAGTATTATGAACTGTGGTGTTTGCCAAATGGTCGATAAGTTCACATTTGTTCACGTATCTAGACTGGTAAGGTTTTGATGACACTAAAAGAAGGGTACATTATTATTCCGCGAGTTGCATTCCGCCATCTAACAATGAAAATATAAACAGTGAGAAATAAAAAGGGTTGCCAAGGCTATCACGTCAAAAAATATTGACCTAATTTCTTTCTGACATTTTCATGGGGAGGAGAAAATTTTAATTTAACAGTAACGTCTCCCACTGTAGCTAATGCTTTAAACAAAACCTAATATGTCATTGTGTATACAGGGGAGAGACTCTACCTTTGTTTTTTGGTCTGCTGAGGAACCATTTCGTTTTGGAATCTCAAGAAAAGTATAATCGAGATGACCAACTTCTTCCCGTCATGTCAACCGGCCCCCGACTTCAACCCATAGCATTCAGGTAAGAGTCCATCAATACACCTGTTTATTGCAACACCCCTTGTTGCATTAAGCATTTTCGTGTGAATGGGTGAATATTGCACATGATTTGTAACATCTTATGTCAAATTCATGTACTGGTCGGAAATAGTGTATTGCTTTGAAACAAAAGCCATGGTATGAAGCAATTTTGAGTTCTGGCAGGAAGTGAATTGCTTTGGCTGTGAGCGTCACTTGATCCAAGACTAAAAACGGTGACTGCTCCGAGTTTGGATACCCCTATACAAATCCGACAACGGTATGTTAAAAAAAATAAATATGTATATATGTGTGGAAGTACATATTATTCTTAAAAGGTCGGCGATTAGAAAAACATGTCTTCAGGCAAAAAAGTGAGAAAATGAAACAAGAGGAACTTAGCCTACCCCCTCTAAAAACAAACAAAAACAAACAAACAAACAAATAAACAAACAAACACCCCAACAAAAACATTATCAAAAATGTTCTTGCTTTAAATCGTTTGTATATACATGCATGATGCGTGAAGAAAGATGTCAAACTGTATAGCCTCAAACAAATAAATACGGACAAGTAGATGTAATGACCGGGGAGAATATTTATCATTTCGGACATTCATTCTAAGAAATGAGAACAAAACTCCCTCCAGGTTGCATCAATACATTAAAAGATCGATAATAATAATAATTGCACGGGAGGAATAATTTACAGCAGGCGCCCTGGGGGTCCATATGGTCATTCTACGTCATTTAAGAATCGTTTCAGTATTAGAAACGTTATCCTCATTTTATAAAAATGCTGCTCCATTTATTTCTTATAGTTTTAAATAATGACAAATTGTTTCATAACTCCAATTGGGGCAAAATGATAAACACGTATTACATGATGGCATTATAAGTTCATGAACAGGTTCACGACGAAACTGAATGCTTGCTCTGTCGCATTTACAATCTGAACAATGACACTGCATTTAGGTGTTGTCATATTGAATTGTGTAAGACTCAGTAAAACACTTTGTTTCTTGGGAAATAAATTTAGCTTGCTAGTTAAATCTAACTCCACAAATCTGTACTTGCTTTTAATTAAATTTTGAATAAAACTATTGTATTTATATTTAAAAAAACCTTTACCCTTACACATGATGTGCTCTAAACACCGTATACTCGGTGTTTTCTTGATCCTTCTGAACAAAACTCTACACGCTGTTTGGGTTGGATTCGAACCTACAATTCCGCATCCCAGTGTAGATGCCTTTAAACCGCTAGACAACCGTTAAAGAGAGGCGAGTTCGAGTCCTGTTGTTAGCATCAGGTACTGCAAACACTCCAATAGAGAGTTTATGCAATGAGGAGGAAGATCCCACTCACTGCTGTCTTTTGAATTATTTCTGACTCCAATGCGTAAACTTTTGCAGAATTAAATATTCACAGGTGAAAATCTTGCTAACTTAATTCAAGATTTAAATAGAAACCTTCATGTGCGTAAACTGTGGCAGATTGAAAGAGGCTACACAATTCTTATTCACACGTATTAAGTTGTCATCCTAATTCAAAGTTATAAAGCTCGTAAACCTGTGTAAAAGATGGTGTAAAATAAGCAGAATTAAATAGGCTACAAAATTATTATTTACAGGTAAAAACCTAGCCAACTTTACAAGAGCTCATAAGTCGTTTAGTACAAGACAACAGCCAAACTCTCTTTGATGGTCTGTGTATATCTGGTTTAAATGGATCTAAGAAGCGAGTCAAATTTCACACATTAAGCGAACAATTTGTTTGTTTTTATGACAGGGAAATTATGTCTAGCAGATTGAATCAACTCGTTCGATGTCTGGTACCCACAATTCCATTTTGCTTTATTAACCTGTCTAATTACAATTCCTCAGCAGGGATCAAGGGAAAATATAATGTCGTAAACGTTGAGATAATGGTACGGGCTTGGTTGGCCACAAATTGTTGAATGACTTAAACGTCACGACATTCTGACATTCTTCCTTCTAATTAAACGAAACGATTTTTCGTTAAACCCTCCGCAGGGATTAAGAAGTGGCGACTTGATATTTGTCAAAAAATAGCTTGCTTTCCCCACAGGGGAAGGTATAGGCATAGAGCATCAGTAACAGCCAGAGTTAACGGTCAATAGCAATTGGATATCTCGTATCTCCCATTCAAATACATGTTTAAACTTAACTTACCATGAGCACAATTTATAGGGTGAACCTTTTTGATTGTGGAAGGCACAGCTTTTGGATGACAGTTTTTTTTAAACCTTTCCCTGGACGACTTTTGGTCAAGATGTTTTTATTGTCCGAAGGAGCGATTTCTCCATTGATTTTGTATTATTAGCAAATCGTGTACGCTCGACAGATATACACGCTGGTCAACATCATATCATCATTCTTTAGTTCCGTATGCCTGTTCCAAGCCCAGTACCGACAGAGCTGTAGTGTTTTCGAAAACGGGTCAAAGCTTCATGTATGCTTTTCTTGAAGCCAACATGTTAGAATCTATGACAAGTTTGTACCATCCCTTTAAGTGGCGTAGAGTCCAATCTCCTGTTGAAGTGGTTCACGTAGTCACCACACTGATAGATTCAAAGGTCGAGTTGTCTTTCCTAATAATATCGCCTCTTAACACAGTTATGTGCAATCGAATTATGTCAAGTGAGCAGCCATCCGGGTCCCTAACCAAATAGAATTAGTAGTATCTAGTCTCTTTACTAGCAGTAAACTGCAACACATTTGATTGAAATTTGATTGAATGCTAATATACGTGGTCTTTGTAGTGTCACATGTGATAAAATCGCGATTTTTTTGTGGCGTAGTCTTTAAACGCAATTGGCAAGTCGAAAATTGAGGATTACCATTTTCAATTTATTAAAATGAAACTTGAGACAAGCTCGATACGAAAAAACAAACAAACCCAAAACCCCCACATTTTTAGAAGCAGGTTTTTCTGATATAGGCCTAATTTTCTCGTGAAAACAATTACAAATATTACAAATATTACAAATATTTCAAATTGTTATTTTTGGTTTCTGCAAGAAGCAATGTCAACATCGATGCAAACAACTTGTTTAGAAATGATAGGCCTACATACACATTGATTTAGGAACAAAACTCTCAATGAAGATTATAGACACATAGGCCCCTAATAAATCAACAGTCTATGAAGAACCTGTAGACAAAACCAAATTTAAAATAGGGTCTACAATAGACTTTGACAATACATAATTTGTCGTTTGCGGTCTGAAGCAAAGAACCCCTACAAAGTGAATAACTATACACATACATTGTTGAAGAAACATATTAAACTGGTTTGTTTCTTTGATTTATAGGCAAGGGTTGCTAGTGTGAAGTTTTTATCATGAGTAAAACATAATGAAACATTCCTAAGTTAACGATAAAGACACATTCCAGCTGAAGATATGCATCAACCACCTTTTCGTGTGGGATTGTTTTTTTGCAAATGTTCAATCGGTTTGTATTAACAGTTTGAATATACTTCTCATCTGAGGTAGTGTTGTTTGACAAATTACAAGTTCACTGCAGTTTATTAGTGGTGTACTCCCGAGTGCTTCGTTTTATTTGAGTGTAAACATGGAGTAATAATGTTGTCTGAATCCTCGCTGGTAATAACTGTGCAATGTGTAATAAGCGTATCTGGTTACCTGTTGGTTAATATTCAGTGGTTTATTGGATGTCTAGTTTTTTTGCCATCGTATAGGAAGGTTTGTACTCCGATTGGTGTCTTTTTAGTGTATATTAGGTGACGCTCTTACATTAAGGATTTTGTGCAAAACTTCAAATGGTTTTGTTTTTTAGCAGACAGTTTTACTTCTCCCTCTTATCGACTAAAGGTGTTTTTAATATTCTTGTTCAAGTTATTATTTTTCACTTGCAGTTTATTGATAATGTTAGTGCTTGGATTTATTTGAGTGTAATCATGGTGTCATAGAAGTGTATAAATCATCATTGGTGTATTTGCTGGTGTCAATCCGGGATCTTTATTCCAGATGGTTTAATGTTCGGTGATGACGATTTTTTTTAACCTTGTTCTCATCGTAGGTAATTTTGTACTTTTATTGGTGTAGGTTGTGGGGTACTGTTTTTTGTTACCTTTTCGTTGTCATTCGATAGGGTATGGATTCCCGTTGGTGTAATTTGTATTGTTATTTTATAGGGCCAGGACACCTATTTCATGAATATCAATTCACAAGTTGAGACAAGATAAAGTTACACGTCAACCCGTAAATGAAATTCCAGCGTGTTTGCTCTCACTGCATACATTGTATTGTACGTTATGAGTCACACACCATCAATGGTTACTCTGAGAACACGGCAGTTGGTTTTAATACACCAGTTTAATGACGACTGGCCAATAAAGACCAGCGTGGGGTCGGTACTTTATACGGTGTGTAAGTAAAACAATCAAAAGCACTTAGTGCTAATTGTCAATTACTGCCCATATGCAAATATTCTTCATTGTGATCTGAGTCAGCAGGGTGCTTTGTACTAATATAGAAAAAAGGCCGCCTGGGAACGCAAGAAGTGCCACTCTCTCTTTTGTATATATATATATGTTTAATAAACCATTTGGGTTTAATCTAAAATGATCGCAACGTGGATCACGAATACCCCCCCACCAAAATGAAAAAGAGATAGCA
>CM021545.1:12632325-12648972 GCA_010994315.2 Pisaster ochraceus | reverse complement strand
TTGTTGACGGCCGAAACCAATGTCCATGGGTGTGCAGATCTTTGTTTTTCGACTTGAAAATAGTTTTCATTTTGTCATGAATAAATATTGTACTTAAATGTGATGTATAAATTTTGTCGCTGATTGGTCGGAAGTTGCAATGATCAACGCTCATTCGCTGGTTAACAACAAAGTGATGGAGCTTCAAAACCTTTTGCTAATCCGATTTTGAGGGGCTGGCATTTTAGCACGACATTTACTTGTCCTTATAGACTGTGGATATTAATACAACAATTAATATCATGTGCCCGCCACTCTAACCAGGTTTAAGGCGAGAAAACTATGCATTGTATTTTTCCCTCTGATAACTTACTAGTGAAACCGACTTCTACCGCTTATAACTTATACGTTAAAAGACATTTAAATACGATTCAGATTAAGTATCGTCCATTAAGATGGCATAAGATGCCAAATTTAATATCTGTGTCTGTTATTATTGGCTCAAATCACGAAGTTTGGGACTAATTTGATCTAGATCACATATCCCACCCATTGAAATCAGGGTTGAGGCAGTGCACATGTTACTTCTTTCACTTAAAAACTCATATTCTTTCACCAAATTACGGAAACGATACACATGTTTTTCCCGGACTCCGTATACTCTTAACAGCCCCTCCAATATTCTTCTCTCTGCTGACATCGAACTTGCTGAATTACTCGCACAAATACTTGGGAATTTAAAATGCAAAGGAGGACCAAGGGTCTAAAGTGTTAATGGTTTCATGGTCTCCAAAGGCTTTGGCCCGTGAAATGCACCCGTAAAATTCGTTAAAAAGTAGGACAAATTTAAACTCAGGTTCCGCCAACACATTTCCCGCCCCGGGCACGAAGATGTCGTCAGCTGTCAACGCACAAATTGAGCGTGCGGTATCGAGGCGCTCGCTCGGCGTTTTTGTTACCGTCGAATCACTTCGGGCGCCGTTTTCAATCTGCAGAAAGAAACCGATTCCTTGGGAATCGGGCCTATCGAGTGCAACGGCATGAAAAACAGAAGAGGGGTAAAAGAATAACGGGAATACAACAAATGGCTAATTTGGCATTACATACGCCATCTTGAATAATATTGCGATGTGCAAATGATGCCTGATCAGATTTGTGTGAATGTTGGACTATGGTAATCATTATTAAGAGAGTGTGGATTGAGGGAAGGGGAAGGGGAAGGGGATGAGAAGGGGAGGGGGGACTAGCACAAATTTAGGAAACATTTCCTAGTAGTGGTATCTGACGTACTATAAAACTGCTCCCATATTTGTCAGTGCTATAATCCACAACCATTGTAGTTCCATTTCTATTTGGTGGGCTCTAACTCATGTGTGTTGACATTGTTAGGGAGATTGTTTTCAAATGCTTAAATGACTTTTAATTTGATCCACCTGTTGCACTTGAATGGTGAATACAAAAACGCATATCAGAAATCCATATGTGTTAAACAAAATGGGGAAATGAATAATCATTTCTTCAAAATGATAAATCGCAATTTGTGGTAAAAGAAAGACAAATATTTGAGAAGTTCAAACGCATTCGTATTCATTTCGCAATCATAAATGGAACACGTTTCTTACTGCAGGAGTTGTTGGTATCCATCAAGCATTAGAGTCAAATTGACATTACTTGAAAGTGGTTCAGACAATAGAGCCATTTCACTAAGTGGACCTCTGATATCACGGCTGACACAAAGTTTCAACAAACTTAATCTATCAGTCCTAAACGCAGCCTAAAGATAAAGG
Source organism: Pisaster ochraceus (assembly GCA_010994315.2). Classification (NCBI taxonomy): domain Eukaryota; kingdom Metazoa; phylum Echinodermata; class Asteroidea; order Forcipulatida; family Asteriidae; genus Pisaster; species Pisaster ochraceus. The sequence continues at coordinate 12,647,206 of CM021545.1, read as the reverse complement.
GAACAAGCGCATTTTTTTAACAGCCATTCACTCATATTATTTTGCCACATCTCCTCTCAAGCCTGCATTTTCATGGGTTTGTGTCAACAGTCCATCCATTTAGTGGGATCCATATAAAACGGGCTGGTGATAAAGGACTGTTAGCATAATTTGATACCTCGCCTGGCAAGCAGGCTTCACCACCTTGAATCCTAAGGGGTAGGGTAGCCACTTGGTTTCGCGTGCCTAATGGAAATTCCTGTCCAAATCAATGTTAATAAAGTGACTGTTATCGATGTACGGCAGGCTTGCTTTTTATTAAGTTACGTCAGCAAATATTAATATATAAATGAGAACCGAAACCTGGGGAGTTAATTTGCACGTGCATGATAACATGATATCGACTCTTGGACTATAATTATTTTAGCGCGGGCTAGAGGTGGTTTGGAAAAAAGACAACTCAGAAATTATGTTATCGGCGGGGAAAAAATGTAAGGGAACTTTTGTTCAGTTTTCCGTCACCAATGAAACAAATCCGATATAACTATCGAGAGTTGTAGATTTTTTGTTATTTTCTCTAAGAGTGGAAAATAAATACAGTGGTTACAACTATCAATACAAATTAGAAGTTGGAATGTCTCTACGATTCAAACGAAACTCAGAGAAAACAAAGATTGAATATTCTTAGGCAGATTACCGCGAGTAATTACAAAACAAAACCAATGCAATATCAAGTTTTACAAACTATCTTACTTGAATGTATTGTCCCCAAGAACCCAGTGACATCGTTTCGCCACCCTTAAATTCATTTGAAAGAAACTATCATTTTAAATTGTATCATTTTGAAGCGATTGTCAGCCAACCATCTTTAGATCGTGTGAGTTTTAGTACAAAGATGTCCGTCCCACAGTTTAAAATCGTCACCATTCATGTGTTTTTGTTTTTCTCCGCAGTCACGGAGTAACAATATTGAACAGGTCATTGGCTTGATATTTAATATTCAATCCTGTCCCACATATTCAACATTTCTCGAAAAAGTACAACTACAACCGATGTTAATTTCGCTTCAATTGAAGTTGTAATCATTCATTATACACGATTTGTATTTTATAACTATTTTCTATCCAATGTGTAGGAGACAGTATTAAAAATGAAGAAAAATATACAAACATATAAATCATTGTAGGGACGTTTACTAGTAAGACTGTTTGGGTCTAAAATGCAAAGATAAATTAATATCGTGTTTACCCATTTAATAAATTTAAAATGTAATGAATACACCTCGTGGAGAAACCAATTCCTCGATGTAAAAATAACATTTACATTAACAATAAATTATCGGGAATCAAAATTCCATTCTGTTGCCTTAAAAGAAAAAAAATCCCAGTCAGGTTTATGCAGTCAGAACAAGCATCGAATGAGGTTCAAGTTGTGTATAAAACACAGTTTACAGAGGCGTAGTCATTGTCCGTTGTAATGCAGTTGTAGTCTAGTCCCTAACTGCTCGTGTGTCAAGGCTACTCAATGTTGGTTCCCGCAGACTTAAACAAAACTCAGTAAATATTTACATCCCTGCCGAATGTACTGGAAAATATCACTAGATACTATGTATAACCGCATACCTTAGCGTGGAGAAATACAAACTGTAGTTTACAAGGCATGGAATCTATTTGAAAACAGTTCATTCTGCAAATCGATCATCTCGGCGGAGTCATATCAAAGAAGGGCAGAAATCGATTCCGGGGGAATAGTTGATTTGCGTAAGTACAAATTAAGAGTAAGGCCGTACTTACAGCCATGCTTGTGTGGCCAAATGAATTTCTTTGATCGATACTGGCAGTCTCACTAATTAAAAAAAATTGCTACTGCTGGAAGCTACATCCGTAATAAACAAACATACGGCAGCTATACGGCAGCTATGCTCTAAAAATGTATTAATGTGACATTCGTTTAGTTAATGCCATTTGGTGTGATTATTGCGAGTTAGCATATGTCGCTATTACAAGCTAGTTAGTCATTGTAATGAGCAACGGGTCAGTTGTAACTGACTCCACAGAGTGAGACCTTTGTCACTGAATCACCGTGAGTCACTTGTTAGTATGGCATAGTAGTTGACCCCATATAAGAGTTACCACAAAGGTCCAGGGTTCGATTCCAGCCCGAGGCGTCTTATGGATTATACACCTCTGGGCACAATATGACTACTCATCACAGCGCCTTAGAACAACTTCAAAATGGTCAAACGAACACGAGAACTGAATGTGTGTCATTCTGAATAGTAACTGATTCAATTTGAGTCATAACAAAATGGCGGGTTGTGGCCCCGAATCCATTGAAATGACACCAGCCAATATACGTCGTTTACTCTGAAGGGTGCAAAGAGTTTTCGCAATGTAAGGATAAAAGGGAAAATCATAGTGGCAAGAAAACAGTCTGTTGTCATACTTCAGTATTTAGTTCTCTGGCCTTAAAATGAAAACTAGCTATACTGATTTTTGTATGAAAGTTGAAATCTTAAAACCGAGTCAAACCTATTGGTTGTATGTTTTGTTCAAACGAAATATCTGTAAGTTATTATCAATTATATATTTAGAATTAAAAGAAGTATTAATATAAACATATACATGTAGATATGAACATATTAAGAAACGTATACAGTAAATTGAACCAAAAGTTGTTTCTTCGCCTTAATGGTTCTGTGACATTTCCCCCCTAAATTCTACACACAAAATGTGGTATTTTCTTCTAAAACTATTATTTATTCATTATCACATGATGTTTTTAAAGCATATGTTTCCAAAATTCAATTCGATTCTTAAGACGTCTACCTGGTGCCAACAAGTCAATAATTGCATTTTTAATTACCAAGGATGGACCATGAAACCAAGCTCGAAAATCGTAAGTGTACACCTAATTGGTTTACGTCATCGCTTTCTGGCCTTCGTAATATCAATAAGGCTTAAATAGAGGGAAGTCTATATAATAACGACTCGAATGACGTCTAAATTCTCCCATAACCCGGATGACGCAGTGACATTTGGTTGATTGTCTCTTTTTGCAGTCTTTAAAGGCTGAATAAAAACTAGAATGGAAGATAATATGTAAATTTCGATGAATATGGAGATCAAAATTATTTTGAATGGCGCATTTTGAAAAGCAAAATAATTTGAACAGTAAACTAATACATTATTATTCTGCAGCAAGAGAACAATTCAATTCAACTTCAGTTAATTATGTTAACGATTATGAGTGAAAGCAACAATTTAAAATCCTAAATAAAAATAAATCTTATGCAAAGCTTTTACTAGAATTCAATGACTGTTTCCTTTGCATAAGTGATACCAAGTTGTATAACAAGTCCTCGGGATATTATGTTTATTAATGTATGAAAGTTTTAAAACGAAACTCCACATTTTAAAGACAAAAAAATTGGACATCCTCTTAATATTCCTGTTATAAGAAGTGAACAAAATTGTGGCAGCCGAGCCTAGATTCATACAAATGAACTCCGGTGAAAACCATGTAGGCGCTGGCCACACGTATCCTCGGGCAAATTTGTGTCCGTATGTCTCAAAGGCTTTCACAGCTTACGTCTATACATTACAAGCATTTAGGGTTTTTACCTGGTTCCGAACGCTCCGCTGCCCTAAAAAAACCAACCGTTGACTTAGTCGTGGTCTTCTTGATGGTTCTCACTCTTAGCTGCCTTTGATCGACTCAGGCCAACGGCTGTTGTATGCATAGAATCCATGTTGGGTTAAGGGTCATATGGACCGTTGTGGCGGCAATATAGAGAAAGGGGAAGTTTGTAATAGGGGATATGGTTTAACTGTTTTCTACTTTAAATTTACATATTACCACCTGGACATAACGGTTAAAACTAAAAATATATAATCAGTCTTTACATCACTTGGGGCAAAACATCCACGGGTGCATCGACGCCAATTTCTCTTGGCAATTATCATACCTACGGATAAGTAACAATGGAACTTTGCCACGCTATTGACCAATAATTTATCCAGATTGTAAGCACAAAACTTGCTAAGCATAGTCAATCTGGCTTGGCGAAAACCGGTTACCAGCCGAACTGCTTTCTGGTTAACATTGTTGTAACTGGTGTCATGTTAATTTAGCAAAACAATTTGGTGCATGTCAATGTTTATCATTTGGCAGCAACGTAACAACACTATCTCTCAAACAAAGAGAGAACCTTTTTCAGTTTGCTCTGTTTGAGCTAGAAACAAGCCCCTAAAATAACAAGAATAGTTGCTTATCTCCAAGTAACCACACTGTCCTTTTCACTTCAACTTCACTAGCAATATTCGTATCCCCTTTGGGCATGGAACACAACCAAGGTCTAAACCTGCAGGGTTCCACGCCGAAATCCCATTATAATTTAAACATGCAACTCTTGTCACCACTACTTTTCACAAATTAATTTCAATGGAATTCTTAGCTGGTAATTCTCTACTTTCACTTTTTATATTTTTTATTTATTTATTTATCTATTTATTTTTCACTCCGACCAAGGCTTTAAAGAGCCGTAGGGTAACGTAAACACTGCTATTCGCCTGCGGGTCACCTGTGAGGTTTTTTTCCCCTTTTCTTTCTTCTAATAGCTCGGGGAGTTTTTCCCATTTTTTTCCGTTGACGCGTCGGGACTTCCGATGCAGCTGTAGTTACAAGGTGTTCCGGGTGTTTTTCCCTTCTGTATATCCAATTATTGTAAGACGACCCCGGGCAATAAACTGCACCCGAAACACTTGAATGAGTCTGAAAAAACACAAGGCATACCTCTTTTTGAACACTGGGTTCGGACTGGTTTTTTCCACTGTCCCATTATCGCATTATTATGAACAGAAATGTCAATGGGAGACAGCCCTGTAACACAACACTGATGTGAATAAGAAAATGAAGCTACACTAATGAAGCTAATTTTTTGCGCGAAAATTTCCTGGGTAGATACAGGGTTTAGTGGCTTCATGCATAAATAAATGATCTTGCGTAGAGATAACAGAATCTAAACAATTTCCAAATGAATTTTGGAAAGAACAACATATTGAAGCCTTAGATTGTAACTGTTATGAATTATTTTAGTAACATTTTCCCTCGCAGGCACAACACATTAAGTTAGTTTGTATTTGCGGGGATTATAAGTTAGGCGATGAGACTTTTTGGTAACCAGCCAGACATTATTCTTCCCTTTTTGATAACTGATAAACCTAAACTGAGGCAGCACGGGCAAATAGTCTGATCCCTTGCGGGAGTCATGATTCATGTGTACATTTGCAGACATAGGGAACACGATCGATTTAAGGTGGACGCGTGTCTAATCAGAAATGGACATAGTTATTGCCCGATATGATGAAACAGCGTCTTCAACAAACCCATAAACTAAATGTACACTTTTTGACTTCTGATGGCGAACACTGTTCGCCATTAAAATCCAATTCCGAACCCGGTTAATTATCTGCCCTGTTTTTAACATTGACACCCGGGTAGGTCTGTATCCTGAAAAGATATTTAATCAACACTAGGGCAAAAATAAACTTACTATCATTGTTGGACAATTCTCATTAATTAGCACTAAATGAATGACTCATTGACGACTTCAGCTGTAATTAAAATCTCATTGCTCTGAGAAAAGACACCCCATCTTGTAGTTTGACTCACACAACGAACCTTTTTGTAAGTGACATGTTTTAATTGCAACTTAGCTTGAACCTCTGTGCGATGGGGCTAATTGGGTATGTTAATGAAATAAGGTGGCAGGGTGGTTATGGACGGAGTGATTTCGGACACTGACAGTTCGATGTCTTTGATAGCTTCACTACCTCTGCTTTTCCGCCACGTGGTGAATGAATCAACACATGGTATACAACTCACTCCGAGCACATTGCTGCACCCTACTGAACCCGTGCAGTTGAATGGCAACTCACTGGCAGGCACAAATGTTTTAAATTGCTTTATCCTTGATTATGAATGAGCAGAACACCATCCATTTGTTTCGACAGTATAGTTACACTTGGCATTCCTTATAATCAAAAACCAATGCTGTACAGAATCACCTTCAATTCCACAACGGGCCGGTATAATCTGAACTAGGAGTCTCTCTGTCGCTCCGAGGTATAACTTTACATTAAACAAACCCCCGCCACGTGCGATATCACAAATTGTCTGACTGAGGTTCTAGTTTGGGATATTTACACTTATTACACTGGCGGGAAATTTAAGATGTTGATTTTAGAGCAAGGTGGCTGATCCGGGTGATGGACTACGGTTTAGCTCCACACGATGCGCGAGACCATTATTGAATTTGGCAGAACACATGATATCAAAGGTTGACATACTATCCATGCCGAGTGTTATCGGTGAACATGACTTGATATGATTTCAATAACACATAAGTGAAATATTGTCCTGCTAGTCAGGAAATATTTGTTCATGCCGTAATTTTGGTTACGTTTTTTCCAATAAATGGTCGTTAAATGCAATTACTTGAAATGTTCAACAATAATTGTTCACACTGCATTTTGCCATGTTCCAGTAATAACTGGATTTCTACTGAAGCTGACTGAGTGCTGTTTTTGTATAAAGCACTCTAAATAAGTTTGTCACGGCGTTATCCAGGACGTTACAAGCTCCGGGTTTTGATTTGTTTCATTAATACTTATCACCGAATAAAACAAACAATTTTTTTTTAGATTATTTCATCACAATAATGATCACACAAAATAACAGGCACACTATTTTGAAAATCAATTCTTTTTATTCATTTCATACAGAGTTTTCTAATCGTGAAATAGCAGTATTGTGCGTTGGTATCGGCAGTGGATATTTTGCATGCAATTGAACTGGGAACAGCATCCAAGTACTGGATCCAGCAAAGTCCCTACATTAAACTCATGGGATATTGAGGTCTTTCAAAAACAGTTCTAATCGAGACACTTTCTTCCTTCTGTGTTCTTCTACAGGTGTGCAAAATATCCAATGCCGAGTGCCTTCCAAGGGGGTTGTGACCGTTTATCCTAAAGCGAGGTTTTAATTCAACCGATAAACCTCGCAAAATCTTGCGAGTTTTAAGTTGTGCGCTGGATAAAAACTTCTACATTAAATAAAGCATGGGCAATCGACTTTATTACATCTGAAGAGCTACACCGACGTAGGTCTGCTAAGAATCACCTGATTTGAACTCTCGTTCCACCTGGACCACTTTATCACAGAAAAATTTGATATGGAGACAGCAAAAGAGAAGATGGAGAACGCTAAAGACGTCATGTCTGAGTTTCTGGGGACGGCCAAGACACGTATCAAGAACCCAGTCACACAGCGTCGGTTCATTCTAGTCATCGTCTGCGTGGCCCTGCTCCTCGATAACATGCTCTACATGGTGATCGTACCGGTTATACCGGACTATTTAAGGTCCATCGGCGCTTGGGATAAAATCATCGCCACAGCGGAACCAATATTTAGTAATATAAGTAATACCACCATCAACTCCACCGCAGAACCTGATGTGATTTACGAGAATGAGGATATCTACGTTGGATTACTGTTTGCCTCCAAGGCCATAGTTCAACTCTTGATAAACCCTTTCTCCGGCACCCTCATAGATAAGATAGGCTACGATATCCCAATGGTGATCGGACTCAGTATCCTATTTATAGCCACCACGATATTTGCTTTTGGTACCTCCTACGGTGTCTTGTTCATTGCGAGGAGCATGCAAGGTGTCGGGTCTGCATTCGCTGATACCTCGGGTCTTGCCATGATCGCCGATCGCTTCCAAGTCGAGAGTGAACGTACTAGAGCTCTAGGCATCGCCCTGGCGTTCATCTCATTCGGCTGCCTCGTAGCACCCCCTTTTGGCGGGATCCTGTACGAATTTGTTGGGAAGAAAATGCCGTTTATAACACTGGCCTTGATTGCTGTCATTGATGGACTACTCCTACTGTTCGTTATTAAACCATACAGCGATCGTCGCTGGCAAATGCCCAAAGGAACCCCGATCTACAAGCTCATCGTTGACCCTTACATCGCTGTTGTAGCGGGCGCCCTCTCCATGTCCAACGTCTCTCTGGCTTTCCTCGAGCCCACAATATCAATATGGATGAAGGATACCATGTCAGCAGTCAGCTGGCAGACTGGTATCATTTGGTTACCAGCTTTTATTCCCCACGTCTTCGGTGTCGTCATGACCGTCAAACTTGCCTCCAGATACCCACACTACCAGTGGCTATATGCCGCCATTGGACTTGTTGTCATCGGCCTTTGTACATTTATAGTCCCTGCCTGTGAGACATTTGGTGTGCTGATCATTCCGCTGTGCGGTATTTGCTATGGAGTAGCTCTCGTAGATACCTCCTTACTACCAACTTTAGGCTTCCTTGTGGATGTACGCTACGCGTCAGTCTACGGCAGCGTGTATGCCATTGCTGATATATCCTACTGCCTGGCTTATGCCGTGGGTCCAATCCTTGCCGGTCAGATTGTACAAAGCCTCGGCTTCACTAATCTCAACGTCATTATAGGAGTTCTTAACATAGTGTACGCGCCCATCCTGATGATGCTATGGAAGGTTTACGATCTGAAACCAATGCAATTTGAAGACACCGTACTTCTGACGGACGAGCCGGCTACGGGGCTATACGACACTGTAAAGGCAGAGGCGAAGCGGGAATCCAAGGAAGGGGAGAAGTACTATGTCAACCATAATGCGTTCAGGATGCATAAAGTCAACGGCAATGTACCTAACGGCAATGTGGTGGATAGTGACGATGCTAGTTCTACGGACAGTAGGTACTTGACCACGGGAAGACCAAGCAGCGCTGTCACCAGGACTGAGGATAACGTGCGGAGTGCAATAGCCCATCAACACGGTTACGGGGCCTTCGCTGATCATGATGATTGAATTATACAAATCTGAACTTAATAAAACAAAATAAAAAAACCGAAAGATCCTTTAAATAACTCCTTGTCCCATCTTTTCTTATCTGGCGCTATCCGCCAAATAGTACATTTACTAAAAGAAAGGGATAAATCGAGAGTCAAGAACAGATATACCTGCTGTTAACATTCTGATTTTTTACAAACTAAAACTTGGAGGTACTTACAAAGCTTTTTGTCCGTAAAATAAATGGAAGTAAGTTGGCTTAAGATCTTTGATATGACTAAAAACATAGCGATTTAATGACATGTACCCAGAACAGGTGTCATAAATCACAAATTAAAATAGCAGTTCACAGGAAAAGTATGAGTTATAAAGGAGTCAAAGTACTTTGAAAAATGCTATGGTTAATTTCGATATCAACTTCTCAAAGTCCTTTTTAAACAAACAATTTAAAGAGTTATTTTTCATGAGCAGACGTGTTGACGCTCCGTTACACAGCCGTACACTTATTCAACGATAAAAAGTCTGTCTGACTACCTAAGAGTTGCATTGTGGAAAAAAAAAGTTTTTGAAAAGAAAAACATAATTACTTTTAATGTAAAACCGTCTCATCTGACGGTGTATTTTAATTAAATTTGTAAGCTTGAATATTGTAATAACGCTAAATCGTTAGCTTGCGTCGTGCGAGGTGAGATTATATACTGTACTCATTGCCTAGTGTAGCTCAGGCAAGATGATATAAGCAGAAATTTAGTTGACTTTGTCTGATCATATAAATCATTTTGGGCATTAATATTCCCGGTCGTAAAATACAAACAATTTTTTTTTATGTATATATATATATATATATAAATATCAACTAAACATGGGGAGGGGAAAGTACGTTTACAACGACGTCATCAGTTTATCAGATGACGTTATCAGCGTTTTGATGTATAGTTAATAGTCCAACTAATTTCTTTGTCATTAGAAACCAAATTAAATTTATTGTCCCATTTTATCAAACAACAACAAACTGAATTGACAGACCATAACAAGAATGCCAATTACAAAATGCTAAACATATCAAATGCATTTCGATCTGTTGTCCTTAAAAAACATTAAAAGCAAGGCAAGTTGAAATGTCATACAGTGAAGTATTGACGGGACCTAGAGGTAAGCCAATTTGTTTGTGTTCCCTGGAGACACTGCGGAATAAGATCACACCCTAGGGTCTCGTAATACCCAGTATTACCAAAAGACATCTTCGACCAACATGCTGCCATATCGTATATAACTACCCACAGGCTTTATGTACGCGAGTCTCTACTACTTAGATCTAAGCCGATGCTAAATAAATAGGTTTTATGCGTTTGTTCTTTTTATAGTACTGTTGGCTTTTTTCTTCAAAGTGCATGCTTTGAAATTTGAGAAAGGACAAATATTTTGTATAAAAAAATTGTGTTATATAAAATAGTGAACATGATTTAGTTTAGACCACTACCCGTCTTTCCAACTGGCAATAAAACATGTAGAAATCGTACAGACGTTCAGTATTGTAAAATTATTATTGCACTTTTTGTTTTACAAAAATAATATAATTATGTAATAATTGACAATAATTATGGCATCTTAATATTCATAATTGTAAAGGTTCGGAAAGGAAAATTTTGAGAGAAATATATTATTGTAATATTTATTGAAGATTATGTATATTAGCAAATGGTATAAAGAATTTAACGTGACAACTTTAATGTAAATTCTGACATGTCTAAAATATGGTCCAGCCAGTTTGATTCTAGTCTGGTACCCAACGGAAATATACAGAGCTTAACCTATTCTAAGTCCAGGTCTAATTCCAGGTTTCAACCAGGAGGACAGAGCCCAAGCCTTTAGCATAAGGTTCAGGCTTGGGCTTCCCTTTCCATACGGGCTTCAAACAGCCTAAGCCTGAGCCCAAACCCGAAGCTGCGGTTTCAAAAAAAGGCCTAAGTTTGAGCATGTCGTTTAAATTTCAAAACAAGTATGCACGTGAATTATTTTTTGAAGGTTAAACAATGAATGTAAGGCGGTATCATGTGTTTATTGTTTGAAATACTGACTACGAGTGAATACAAATAGATAGAGTATCATAACGGTACGTTATACGTAGTAACGCACACACTCTATAACTCTATAAAATCTCGCAGGTGAGAATTGACCCGGAGTCTGGGTTCCAGGGGGCATAACCAGTTTAAGTGTCAGACTGACGCGGAAAGATGCTTCTAAAATGGGATTTCGACCCTGAATTTGCGATGCTTGACAAAGGTCCTTGTCAGTTCGACACAGATTTCAGGTCGACTTATCCAGAATTGGATCAAGCCTCTGGTAGACAGAATCTGGGTCAATTCTAACCCCATCGTGTTTAGGGTGTGCGTTACAGCATATTCCAACATGCTTGTCAACAAGATTTGACTGAATTTGCTTCCTTTTGCATGATTGATACGAAAGTCTGATTAACAGTTATGATGGGAATATGATATTTTAGTTTCAAATAGACATATAAATTTTGATTTAAAAATTGATATGGATGAGGACACTTTAATTTATCAAAATTCGCAGAAATCTTTTTAAAAGGTTGTATTGACCACTGCAGTTTATCAAATTGCGATGGATAGAACAAGACTAATGGAGTGTGAGTTGAAAGTAATAATTAAACACATTTCTGCAAAAATGGTACCACTGCTTTCAGTGTAATATTTAAGTTTAAAAAAAGAGTGATCAGTGTGTCATATGAAAAATAAATTACCACATTTTAAAATGAGTTGGATTAAAGTAAATACTACTTTTGTGTTAATGATTTAAATTTTTGATTGTTGAGATGTTAAGTTTTGCAAGCTCGATCACCATTCGTACAAATTCCAGCCTGTCGTTAGATCTTTCTGAAAGGTTAAGAAAATGCTGAAGTCGAAAGAAATATAGCTTTGAAGAAAAATTACACCAATGAAATTATTTTGGCTCGAACAAAGAAAAATTGATTAGAGCGGAAATTGAAACAAGACCTCCGGAAATATGCCGGTACTCTACCAACTGAGCTATCTAGCCCAGTGTTGATGGTCTCCCTATTTTTATTTCTTTATTTATTTATTTATTATTATTATTATTAATATTATTTTTATTTATTTTTATTTTATTTTTTTTTATTTTTTTATTTATTTATTTATTTATTTATTTTTTTTGGGGGGGGGGGTACCAGTCAGATGCCATAAAACATTTAACGTCCGTGTAGCCAGGAATCACAGCCAAGCATGCGCTACAACCTGTGCGAAGCGGCAGTTTCCCTTACGGTTTTATTACTTGATATTATAGCAGTTGCTATGAACCTCAGCGGCCTTAGATAACATCATGGCAGATTTATTCTTTACACTTATTTTCTGACAAGATTCTCTGAAAACACACCGATCAAAACGTCGGTTTTGTTATATTTAGAGCTAACACAACAACTCCAATGAAAGATATAAACCATTCTTACTTTCAGCGTAAACCCTAGGCTGCATTTCCCAGCATGCGCAATTTCCAATCCTACGTGGCTAATGTTACCTCACCGGGGAAAACAACACTCTTCTCCCCGGCAATGCCATATTCATGAAGACTTTTTTTACACGGTGTATTGTGGAACCAGTGTATTTAATTATGGACACACACTGTCAAGGGTCCACTCTACAACCACTTGCCCTTTTCCTCTGTATGGTGTTTTTAGGTGACCGAAAGGTTCCACGCCAAGGGGTGGGGGAAAAGTCTCAAGATAAATACTACACGGACAGGCGTCTTAAAGATGTGATTCTAACCCACATTCTTGGCAGTGTTTAACCCCAGAATTTTAGATTTTGATCTGCTCACGAGGAAATATTGTAGCAATGAGTCGAGTTACTGTTAGAGCACGAGTGTAACACGTTCAATTCAATAGACCAAAAGCCAATGGCGTCATTTAAATAGGGCGCCCTCGGCTAGAGGTAAAACCCAAGCAAATTACGCATGCGTGTACAGAAAGTAAGGTTGGCAAACGCCATAGAACTGTGCATTATGCATGTGCACAAACGCGCGTGTGTCACGCCACAATCAGCCCCGTTAAAATAGGCGCGATGCTCCCTCATTTTGCCAACATTTTCAACGCGTAATGTGCAACTTACATGTTTCACGGGAAAGGTCTATTGGTCCATCCCGAGGCCACGCGTCCATAGAAGTGCATTTTCAGTGTTTCTTTATTGTTTTAGCTCATAGATGGCAGCGTGACGAAGTCAATGCTTAAGGTCCCTTACACCATACAATTGAGGCCGTATCCGAAATTACGCCTACGGCTACAGCTACAATATTGTTGCTAAGGGTGTTACAAAGGACGTCACATACTTCAGCGCATGATGACGCAGCGATCCAGCCGTAGCCGTAGCCGTAGCCGTAGCTGTAGCCGCCAACTTCGGACGCGGCCTGAGTACACACAAGAGTACCGTTTTTAGTACCCGAGAAACTAACAAGTACCACATGTGATTATGTAAAAATAAATTATATAGAAGTACTGCACACAAGTATAGGACTACAACTAAAATGACAACTACCTTATTGAACTCTTGAAAGTAAAATCACAGTAAATATATAAATTTATGATCTAAAGAATTTGAGGCTGTGAACAAAATAAGATAATATTCTGCCTTTATTTAAATTTAAAACTGAACTGGAATCTCTACTTCATTATTAGACTTGGAAAGTATTTTCATATTGTTTTGTCTTTTTGGACTTGTAGGCCTAAGTTGTATAGCCCATGAATAGCCTATGGATGAATGCTTTACAGTCAAGACAGTGTATTAAAGTTGAGTACGCATTAAAACATTTTACTAATTGATTTTTCAGGAAGGCCATTTAGACATTGATGAAAACATTATGTAGTCGCAATTTGAGCTGGCATGTTTTTTAACAAGTTAAAAGTATGGAGTCGGACTGATTGATATGTAAGAATCGCAGACGGATTGCTAAGGGGAGTTTATTCTGTGGCAATGTTTACCAGTAGATGCAGACGCCGAGACCAAGCCATCCTAGACATGTCTACACAAAGTAAGGACGATATCCCCTGCCGGTCGAAAAATCTGATTTAGCTCTAATACGTTGACAAGACTAATTAACTATGACCGCCAAACAACGATAGGTGGGTCATAATATTTAACATTGTTCAAATATACACAAAGAAACATAAACGTGAAAAATGGTAGAGGAAGAAAAAGAAAGAATCATTGCAGATTGCATTTTCAAACTGCAGAGTGAAAATGAAATGTTCCCTTAGTTTTGTACTGCTTAAACTTTCCCTCGACAAACACAGTTTGTAAGTTTATTATTATTCCCGACGTTAATAAATAAGCAATCCTTATAAGGAACCGGCTGTTAGTTTTTACTGGAAAACATGCACAAAGGGTCTGATGTAATGAACATAATGAGAAATAGGTTGCGGGTTTGCGTAACTAATCCCACTCTGATATAATTCTGCCCTTCCTCTGTCTAGGCACAAACCCACACATGTACAGACCCCCATCCACGGCAATTAAGAGAATATGACGTTGTGTACTTGCGTGTAGCTCTAATAACGAATAAAATAAAATCTGACTCAACTTGCTCGAACAAAGAACTCTTCTAGAAAAGAATGATTTGCTGTTCTTCATTCAAGTTGTGTGCATCTACAGGAAGGCTTATCCATCTTCAAGCATGTCTTTATCATCTCTTAGGTCTTGATCTTCTTATTTTGTGGCACTCATGGCCAAAGCAACCCATTGTATCAAACTCAAAGTTTGTTGGCTCAGTCATCTATGTGTGGGTTCGGATCCCAGTCATGACATTTGTGTCCTTACCTGGTATTCATGTGAATGATAAGAATCATTTGCGCCTGTTTGGTTGCCGGTGCTGAATACTCCTAAGGAGTTGAAATAGTTTCAGGAATGCTTGCGACCTGATGAACAGGGGTATTACTGTTGAAAGGTCCTTTGAGTTTACTTCTTGTCCTCAAAAGCACAC
>CM021545.1:12620047-12631325 GCA_010994315.2 Pisaster ochraceus | reverse complement strand
CTCGTACTCGTACTGCCTCAAACTCGTTCTCATACTCACACTCGTACTCGTACTCCCATCATACTCGCACCCGTACTTGTACTTGTACTCGTACTCGTTCTCGTACTTGTACTTGTATTCGTACTCTTCTTGTATACAATAAAGCGTACTCCGCTTTATTCGTGCCTGTACTCATATTTATTTAAGTGGCACCTGTAGGCTACTCAATAAAATGTGTTAGTAATCGTACTCGTACTCGTACACTCGTATACTCGTACCCGTCCACGTACTATAGTACTTTTTGCCGTACTATATTCCTATATTACAGAAGTGTCTCCTGTGTACTCGTATACTCGTACTTGTTTATCAGTACTACCAGTTACATTTGTGGTACACTTACTCGCACAGATTGTTCTCATGGAAATTTATTTGTAGTCAAAAGGATTGCTTTGAAATTATACTTGCATTCATCTATTTATTAAAAAATATTCGAACGCGTTTTCATATCACCGTCAGTTTGGCTTTCTTTGTATTGAAAGGGCCGTCGGTAGGCGTAAGTAAGTAGTTTCTTTGGGCAACACCTTGATGATTCTTAGGTTATATTAAGAAAACAATTTAAAGGAAGAGGAATTGGAAATACAATTATTTATTTGTAAACTGTTTTTCAATTATGCATGATGGGCTGAGTGATCTAAGTTTAGTATTGAATTTTCCCGAGCCCTTTTCTTACAAACTTACACCAGTGGAATTAACAGCAAGTGACAAATATATGTAAACCCACGTTCGTATCGCAGCATGTAACTAAAAACCTACGCGCCCCCCCCCATGATGTATCTCCCGGGTGTCTACTTTGCACTTAAGATTTAAAGGAGAAAGTCAACTTCCACTAGTGGCTTTAATGGATTCAATAAAATCGAAACTGAATAATTGTGACTGGTTGGAGGGAGGCACGTAGGTACAGTCGGCAAGAGTGAGAGCGTGTCTAGCTTAGGTATCGGTACCATTCTTCCCAACTCACTGCCTCTCCCAATTGATCAAGCAGAGTATGATTACGTAAAGGTTGAGCTAATATTGGTACATGGAAAGTGCCAAACCTATATCCTGGTTTGGGCTGTCATCGTGCTAAATTTCTCACGTGTTAAGTGCATTTGACGAAATCGAGGTAGTCCAGGTTATTTAAACTTTCTCCTCATATTAATCACTTTGCTTTTGACTGTGAAAGAAACTCGGCAGCAGCAACGACAGTGACAACGACACCACCAATAATGCCTTAATCAACAACAAAAACCACTGACGAAAATAGCGGATAAGAAACAGATTCATAACGTGTTTTCAAACGCGAGCAAAAACAAAACAGAAGCAGCAGAACAGAATCAGCGAAAAAAAATAATAAAACAACACAACATGAAAATCAACATCATCAAAGACAACGACGGCAGTAACCAAAGAAACCAAATGAAGACAGCAAGGACGGCAAACTCATGCATCGACAGCAAAGAATTACCCAACCCAAATCCCATTATTACCAAACTGGATAAACCTCCATCTATCTCAAGCAGATCTCAATTACTTTACATCCACGTCTGTTGAACTCAGAGAAACACAAAGTTTGTACAGGTGAGAAATTATGGTGGTCTTAACACGTTTGCCTTGCTTTCTTGTCAATGCATAATGTAAAACAATTTCCCTAATGCGTTTACAACTTGCAGAAGCAGTTATTGTACATTTTTATCACAGACTATTCATTAAAACGATCTGCAAATGCTTATCTGAAACCTCGTCTTGTTTAAGATGGTGTCCATCCATATACCACGGTTATTACGACAAAGATTGTAAATTGTACAAAAAAAAACTTTTTTGGTTCGGTGTCTGAGTGACACGTGTGTACTCAAGTCATGAGATGATTTTTTTATTCACAGAATGTACACGAAGCCCGGTGTATCCATTAATCCAACAATGCATCATAATAGATTCGTAAGGTTGTTGGCTAGTAGAGTCTTAGGGTTGTACTTTCTCCAACCGACCTTTCAACGTGTAGACCAACTGTAAATTCAAATCTGACGCAGCAGCAAGTGTAGAGGCAATACACAAAAAGACACCATTTTGTTTTAGTGGGCCACTGCACTTCTTAACGTTCAACGTTCTCTCGCAGTCTGTCTCAGATTTTCAGGGTAGCCACACAGAGAATCGATTGTGACACTTGGGACTGCTGATTGAAATCAACCAAAAGCTATAAATCGATTACAGTAACATCTTTATAATCAATTTTGTCAGTACAGTGCTGTAAGGAATTTTGATTTTATTTTGACAAACAGCTTGTCGTGACCCAAATTCTGTCCTTCTCAGCTATAGACTCTAACTTGTCCAGTGGGCAATTTAAAACAGCACTGGTTTGTGAATTACCTCTCCGCAAGACAGTCACGCGCAACGAACTTGATGCTTGTCAATCAACGTCCGCAACTAACGGTTAAATCTCTGAACAGAAGATTTTCATGTCACTTAGTGGTTTACCATTTCATGGATATTATATCCCATTTGGGGTAGCACATGTGGCAGCAGCCCATTTAGAGCTACTCATTAGGATGGTGTTTTGACTCCCAAGGGAGTGCCATTCATATCTTCATTTGGAGAAGTGGGTTTTAATCGAGGTAAAACATCCTAACTGGGGTAGTTCAAGTGGCAACGACCCTGTAAGCATTTACAGGCATAGACGTTGCCTTCAACAAAAAAGCCAACTTCGCTCAAGTGTCTCCCGATTGAAAACGTTGAGCCTCCCTTTGGGATATGAAGGTTCCAAATAGGTTAATGATATATCCCAATCAGGGATAGTTGGAGCGACAGCGACTTCAAACCAAATGTGTCATCGCTCAAGTGTCTCCCGATAGAGGACATTGATACCATCATTGCAATATAAAGATTACATACAGGGTATTGTTACATCCCAAATGGGAAGAAGATGAGGAAATACTCTAAAACGAAACCACGTGACTTAGTATGTCGGGATTAGAACCCTGGTCAACAACATAAGGTGGATCAAGCTGCTTCTATTCCTACGTTTATTTTGGCAAAAGTACGTTGTCTTTGTCTAATTAAAACCACTCATACCAAAGCCAAGCTGGAAGGAAATAATGATGGTGTTGCACTTTATGGTTGGTGTAATGAAAATTAGTATTCCTTGTCATTGAAGTACACAGGGAGCCATACATGGTTACATCATAATCAAGCTTTAAATACGAGACAATCTAACGCCTTCTAACTGGATGCGGAATATTATTATTTAATAAACACAGACACAAATTTAGGCACAGACACGAAAAAATGTAAACAGACAGTAGAATTTGGCAACACTTCCTACTTTGTATTTTTTATGTTTACAGAGGTAGGACTAACATGTATTCCAACTTTGTTTAGTAAGGCTTGGGTTATAAATTAATTTGAAATTGAGATAAATGTGTTATGTAAATTCATTATCTCTGAACGTATTTAATGTTCCTCGGGCATTGTACAAGTACCTTTGCATTCGATACTCGAGACTCGGTTTGATGAGAATCGTTATTTGTTCAGATGTCGATACCAAAACATTAGTCGATTTGCCTCGTTGACGATCGCTGTGCATGTATAATCAAGCGATAAGTCAATATCGAGAAGTATCGGTTTGGGTTTTCGGTTACGGGTGGGTAAGATTTCTACCGAACTGTGATCTTGTAAAAAAAATCTTTTGACACACATTTTTTCAATTTTATGGAAGCCAATAACGGACATTTTAGTCGAAAGAGTAAGTTGATCCCATTCAAACGATATTTGGGTATCATCGGGATAAACAGGTTCAAATCAGCGCCAACTTCTACCCCAGATGGGATAATAAATGTCAGCCACCCAGTGATTTATACTCACTGGATCTGGAGCATAGATATGGTGTCCAAACATATACGCTAATGCGACATCTGTCTTCACGACAGAAATATTACCGTAGGTTAAAAATGTTGGTTACAATAATTATTCCAAAGTCAAGCCCTCAAGAGAATGATCCACGCGGTCAAGTACACGACAGGTATAATTTAATATGGCAAATTTACAATGCCGTTCACTTGATATAGCCCTGAACAAGAACGCTTGCTCTTTATCTCACATTCTCACCCACATTGACTCAACTGAAAATATAAAGGACCTAATTTATAAATAGGTCAAGTTGTACAGTGGACGACGCCGAGGTTACAGCGTAGCTTGATGCTTCCCGGGAGCACGTCGTTCATGAAACCAATCTCGGTCGTTAAGATTGAGAAAAGCTCTCTTTTTTATCTATCACTACACACGTCTGAACCATCCTATCCACATTTCTTATTTTAATGCTACTTTTAAAAAAAGTGCCTCAGAATGAACTCAATCTTGCACCAGTTGGCGCCAATTTGATTGACATGGTCGAAGTCGGTATTGACAGGTATAGGTACCTTAGATCTTGAGAAGATTCTCTCGTTGTATTCTAAACGTAGTTTTGGAATCCTTAAAATTGTTTTTTTTATTTGGGGAAGCGAGCATTGCCTGATCGTCTGTTTTAGTTTTCAACAAACCTGACTCTATTTTTTTGGTTCTCGGACTGGCCCTGCAGAACAAAGTAATTAGAATTAGATAATTTATCTGCTTGGGCTACAAGGAAGATTTTATAAAATAATCACGTACATTGCCTGTTTTCTGCTCAACAAGATG
Source organism: Pisaster ochraceus (assembly GCA_010994315.2). Taxonomy (NCBI): domain Eukaryota; kingdom Metazoa; phylum Echinodermata; class Asteroidea; order Forcipulatida; family Asteriidae; genus Pisaster; species Pisaster ochraceus. The sequence goes on along the minus strand of CM021545.1, from coordinate 12,626,642 downwards.
ATAATTTAGCCGCTAAATTTGTCTCTGCACTAAATGCTGTAAAAGCAATTTTTCAAACACTGGTCGACACATGCAAAGTATACTGAGTGTGCTAAACCCACTGTGGTGTATGGGTAAACACAAAACAATTATACCTAAAGTATCATTGTACAACAATTTTACTGACCCTTGTTAACCAGTGTCCAGGGCAGCAGTACCACACAAATAGATCAGCCCCCCCCCCCACCCGGTAGGATATTTCAGAGTGCACGGGTCTGTTTAAGAATTGCCCAGATATGAACATATCCAAAGCATGTGACCAGTTGTGGTGAATAGTGAGTGATTATATGATTTTTCACAAATGTAACTTGTTCATAGTGACCCGTTAGATTAAATAGGCTCTTTTTAGACGAAAGCAGTGTTGTTGGGAAGTTGTTCGTTCGCCATCCTAATACAGATAACCAATGTATCCCCTTACATGCCCTTAAGCACAAGGAACTGATGAAGCAACATTGTCCACTATACGGTATTTTCTTAGCTCTATTTACCCACTGCGAGTCTTGGATTTCCTTCCAAATCTTCCAATAATTGCTTATACTCCTATACCAAATCTATTCGTTTGAAAGGGTTTTAGGGAACGCGTAATAGTAGTAAAAAGAACCGGATTTATAGGACCTAACTAGGAGGTTATTTTACTTTCAGCAGGCTGATCTTTCATAATAACACTAAATCGGTCAATTTACCGCGAAACTATGATTTTCATCCGGCGATATCAAAAGCAAAATAGAATGAAAACATGGGATCTGTACAAATTAGGTACCTAGGTATGATGGTGAAAGATGCCTTAGATATAGCAAATAATTGTAATTTGTCTTTTAAAACTAAAATATATAAGGCTTCGTTAAAATCCAACTTGGACAAATCCTGAAGACAGATATTTTCATATACAGCTATCAAAACAGGTTATAAAAACAACTCTCCTTCAACTCACTTTATGCTTGTTACAATACGAGATATGTAAGCTTGAAATGTGTCATGCAAAATTCATGACTGAATTATTACCACGTGACGGAAACATTTAACTTTATTCTAGTTCTCACAGAATCGTCACATTTTTGACATTTTTACACCGAATAATGACGCTAGTTTGAACAATAACTGTTATATACTTTTGTCGTGAGTCGTTTTCATCAAACAATCATTTGATTAACAATAATGGACGGTAGACCTAATATTGTTAATCATTTGATTAACAATATTGGACGGTAGACCTAATCCGTATTCCCGTCCATTTACATATATATTTTTTTACCTTTCAACTCGGTACAATAGTCTGGTACCTTTACATGAAACAGACAAGGGGCATTATTAGATTTACTGTGGGTTAAGGTAACCGACAGAAGTTGTAAAGTTTGTTCTATTGGTAAATATTCTTCTATTCGTAATTTAGTTTCATTCTAATTTTTTATAAATTTCGCAATAATTGCTTATTTATTTTTTGAATAAAGTCTTAATTTAAAGTTTTACTCTTAAGGTTTGGTGAGCTTTGTTTAAAACTCAAATTGTTATGTTTTGTTTTTAGAGCTTTGATTATAAACACACCAGGCAACTGCTGAACTGATGTGTACACAGGTAGCCCACGGCCACCAGCGACCCATGCCTGTATCAAACGGAGTAACATCTGCAGGGAACCAGCGTGGGGCAAAGAGGGCGCCATCAGAGTACATGAACCACGTGACCACCACCCGGTACGTGGCCAACGGTGATCTTGACGATGACATCCACAATCCAATCCAGTTGGTGAGTCAGTTTACCGCCCCAAAACCGCCAAGTTTCGCAACATCAGTTCGGATTTTTTAAACCAAAAAGGTTAATTTTTTTGTACATTAACTATAGCTTCTTTTGATTTGTGCTCAATAAATCATTGGACTGCAGCTATTGATCGATTTTAAGTCGTTGTCATAATTGTGATATGACATTTTCGATTGAAAACGAAACTAGGTGGGGCGGACAAATATTAAGACAGGCTAGATCTTTGGCACCTCAACCTCGTCATGCCAAAACAGACCAGTGTCTGTTTCCAATATATTGAGTTAGTAAAAGTTAAAACTATTTTACCATGATCATAAAAAGTACAGCCTGCCAAAACCGTATTTTCACGTAAAGTGTACAACATGATGAGAGAGTTTGGGTTTTAGTCAGGCTTGCGCACCAACAATTCTCACCGGACAGTTCCGTGTAACCGACGGAACAGCGAGCTTCACGGACTGTGCCCCGCGTAATCGCACCTAACCACCCGCGTGAAATTGAAGCATCTTTCCGTACGCGTCCTTGAATTAAATACAGTAACTGATCCTACAGCGACTAATTGGATGGTAAATTTTGCTAAGCGTCACACTGACTGCTCTCTTGCATATCCTCGCCGCTACTTCTTATAGATCTACTTATTAAACCGCTGAAGAAGGTCCACACAGTTCTGAATAGCCGGGGATATATATGTCTAATGTAGGCCCTATACTTTATTGATTAAAACGATGTCGTGTCTTGTTTCCAACCTTGTCTCTTTCTATAATGTTTGAGGGGTATTTTGCAATGGGCTGATTTTGCTGCACGGACTGTCTTGAGCACATTTACTTATTGTATTATTTTATTGTGTGTGTGTGTGTGTGGAAACACCATTCTAGCTGTTAAGTTTGTCACCGAGGCAGCCATTTTGTATTAATCCTGCATTCGAAGCAATGTAGGCCTAACCAAACCGAAGCTCAGGAATGGTAACAGTATCAGTCTTAAATGCAATGGAATATAGGGGACACTACAATGAAGGTGGCAGCCTGATAACAAAGAAGGGGCAGCCTAATAGCCAGCAATTCCCATCAGTCTAGACTGATAGCTTGACATATCAAATTTGTTCAAACTTGTAGAAAAACATCCACTCCTTTACTAAAAAAATAAGCAATCCTAAATATTTGTCAGACGTGCTCCGAGACTTGATGTTTTGCAATTTTATTTGATGTTGCCGTTGAAATTCAACCCATCTACAATCTGATTTCAGTACAACGTGCCAAATTCATCGATTGGACAGCCATTTGAGAAGTTGTTTTATTTTACACACTATTGCTTTCGCGAAACCAATGATGTTACGTATGAGCTTATAGTCAAGCAGTCTTGAAAAGATCCAACAGGTCCTAGTAACTCATGTCCACTTTGGAACAAGAAGAATTTGTCTATTTTTTCTTCTCAAAAACAAATTAAGATGAAAAAAAATATATTTTCTATGCCTAGTGCTTGTTTTTTAATACCATGTTGGAAAGTCATTGCGTCACACGCTCGCGTGCAATAGCTGCGTGCCCTAAGTTGTGCTGCTTCTTGCTCCAAATATGCTATACGTTTGCATGTAATTTACCAGAAATCACACGTTCCATCGTAAACAAAAAGTATATTACAGAAACCGATGATTCCGAAAAGACCTCCATTCTTCGAAGATTTTTCGTAAAAGCCAGGTCTTGAACTTTTCTTGCATAAATCATCGAAGAAAAACTAGCTCAATGCAACTCCTTACGGGCTCCTGGCAATCAGTGAAGTCAATTTATGTGAGGGGGCGTGGCTTACAAAGATACGTCACACTTACGAACAGGCTTACAAATTGGGATGGGGGCACTACAACACACAGTGAACTACATATTCATGAGTGTACCTGTGGGAGGCGTGTGTGTATTATAATTTGATGCCTACGGATATCAAACAAAGCGATCTTAGTATTTTTGTTAATTCCCACTGGGAGTATATAACCTTCTATTACAATATTTGCCCCTAGTAAACCGATCTAACTTTTCTAAATAATAAAGCACAGCAGTATTACAAACCATATCTGTAGGGAAATGAATCTCCTTTCGGAATTATCTGGGATGTGAGGAAGTTATTATTTTTTATTGTCTGATCTAACGAACTCATGGTAAAATGATTTACCAAGATGTTTAAGGATTGACTGGATAGGCTCAATGGTAGATAAAACGCCGCTCTTTTCTCGTCTATAGTTTAATCAATATACTTTTTGAAGGAAACAATATAAAATTTGAAATCAAAATATAATTTTATTTTTTTTTACATTAAGAGAATGAACGAAAAATGAACAACAAAAAACAAACTACCCCGAAATATCTTCTTTTATATGAAAAGTTTTGCAATGTCCCGCAGGCAGTGACATTTTGAATGCAAACGGCTACATTGAAGATTACGTGATATCTACGTACAATTCTACTGAGTCAGGATATTTTAACCCACTTTTGCCTTTTATTCCTGATTGAAAACTCCAACCGTAAAGAGTACGGGATTATCACATGGGTAGAAGATTGGCCTAAACAGAAAATCCAATCTTATATGGAAATCAGACAATATAATTCCATGGTTTTGATCAAGCTCATTTTGAAGCAAATTGAAGGATATTTTCAAACCGGATATCCGGGGTGTTGATTTTCTTTGGGGATAAATGAATTGACGGCCGAGTGTTGAGATGTTCCCATACCCCGCCAAGGGCGTTATTTCCCCCGTCTAATCGAATCAATAAGTCTCGGTGACTGCCGGAGCCTAATCTTCGCGTGCGATGCGAGCGACTGCGGCAGGTTCTGTCCTAACACCACGCATTGAAGACTTATACTTTTAAAATCCAGTTTCATGTAATGATATTGAGGATATTTATAGGTCCGTTGGAATTGTAATTCAAGTTATTTACCAGTTTTACAATCTTTAAGGGCGATTTCTTACTTGTCCGTTTAATGTTTTTGTGTGTAAAAAAACTGACGATCCACAAAAAATAAATAAATAAATAAATAAATAAATAAATAAATAAATAATTTAAAACAAAAAAAATAAAATAAAAATTAATTAATTAATTAATTACAAAATAACAAATAAAACAAATAATTAAACAAAAATAATAAGATGCTAATTACATACTTGCTACTGAGATATTCTAATATGAGAGCTACATGAGTGTAGTTTCTTTTTTGTTTAGTTATACTTTCACCACTGGCTAGGCTACTCTAAAAAGATTTGAGAATTTTGCACTGGGCAGATCAATGTCAGTTTCGGTTTACATGAGACCAAGTCGGCGCGTCGTAATCTAACTTTTGCTCAGCGTATTTATTGCATCGTATTTTCATCATACTGACGTTTCAACTAGTTTGTGTCTAGTCTTCATCTGAAGAATATGTCGATTAGAAAGAAAAAAAATCGTTCATTACAAAATAAAGTTGGTTATTGCTTATTCTTGTCGGGGAAAACGACTACGTCTTTGAGAAAACCAATATGTTAAGCGAAAAGGCGAAGTAGTTTAAGTGGTGTGACGCGAGGCGTAACGCACTCACGATTCTCGAGTCTCGTCCACAACTCAACTAACCGTAACGTAGCAACCATTTGGGAATAGTGTATAAAAAGGAAACCGCCATGTTTCACCACGAGCCAGATAAGTTGTTTCCCGGTGAAAATTCATCGTCATCTTACAGGCGAATTGGTTGAGCGGCATTAATGACCCAAAGCTTTGGGTGTCTTACTATCACCAAGCTAAGATGCAAATGAACTTGCTTTTTGAATGAAGTCCTTGAGTTTGGTATTTAATGTGAACATAACATTTATTTTGATCATACCAGTTTCTGCCTGATGGGTCAGCGATATGTTACAATTCTGTGCAGCCCGTAAACGTAGCCTCCGCAGCTAAATTTAGCCAAACTCAGGTACAAAATTTTTGCTTTATTTAGGTCTGGACAAAATGTTGGTATCGGGCCTTAATATCTCAAAAAAATTGTTTCAGATATGGATTTTTAATCGGATTAAGCGTCAGTTTAACACGTGTTTAGGTCAATGTGACACAAACTCGAGGTCCTACTGACCCAGTAAGGGGTCAGGCCCCGTGGGACCTGGATCTGCCTCAACTCTGACCCGGAATTATCATTGTGCGCGACAATCTGCGAGCAAAAGTGTATCAACATCTGGAAACGGGTTGGTTCATTAGTTACTCAAAAAATATGTAATTCTCAGTGCCGTACTTACAGTTTAAATGCAGAAAATTGGGCAAACTAAACCGACTGTCGAAGACGGCTGAAAATGCAAATCGTGCTTGAGGCAATGGAAGTTGACTAGTACAACACAATATAAGATGGTCGCTCTTATTGGTCACTATTTCTTTTTAAGAAATACGGCAGTTTTGTATCCATGAAGAGAGTAAGATGTAAGCTTTGGTGGTCCTTTACTTGGTTGAAATGTATACCCCAGAAAGGAAATACGGCGAACAAACGACGCGCTAAGGGGTCTGAAACCCGCCTCCTCACAGGAAAACAAGCCAAACTCAGCATTTTGAAACCGAAAATTTAAGGGTTTTTAAATTTCCTTATTATTATTTTTTCAAATTACACCCATAAGCTGGTCATACAATATAAATTCATGACACAGTTTTACTCGGTGATACAGGCCGAGTTGTAACAAGTAATGAAATCTTGTGACAAAGGGCAATTTTTCTACCAATACTGAAGGGTTCGGACAGAAATCGCTTAGGTGAACATCACAAATTCGTCCTAAGAAAACAGGTGCATCTCGGGGAAAACCAATTAATGAATAAAAATAA